>JAXIVJ010007710.1:27500-59326 GCA_036785665.1 Chirona hameri
GTGTCTCGTCTGTCAATGAATGCGGAATGGAGCACGTGAGGGGCAAGGTTGCAGCCGCCTGCATACGGAGGGGAATCGAATCACGCGCGGTGTGGGCTCAGTCACTCAGTGTCACGTGTACCACGTGTACCACGTGTACCACGTGTACCACGATAACTCTTCTCCACAATCAACTCAATACTTTGACACCCAATCTGCGAGCGTTATGTTTTATAAACGTTGGCATTCAGCCGATTGGGGCTTGTCAATGTGGCGAGTTTTTCCGACACCAATCGAGATGTTCCTCTCGCTAGTCACCTCGCTAGCCCTCGCTAGTCTCCTCGCTAGTCGCTAGTTGCTCACGTGACATTTGCTGTCGAAACACCCCTTTAGCCTCATCAGATTCATCATCATCGCTTATTTGCACATTTGAATAACGTAGACTTGACTGATGAAAATTGATTGCTTTGGAATGTGTTGTAAGAGGGACCAGGGTGCCTTCATGCTACTTGCATGCAGCTTTCGTTAACCCGCGCCCCGCTGAGGTCTCCAGCCGAACGCGCCCCGTTGGGGGGAGGGGGGGAGGGGAGTAAATTTTACCCCCCTCGTATCTTCCGAACCAAAGACCGCAGCGGGACGCGCAAGGCGGCGATCGAAAGCTCTCAAGGAGACGAATATAATGCATAACCGAAACTCTTAAAATAAGGTCACATGGCAGGTCACGATCAGGTACAATGTCAAAAATGATGTATTTGAGTGTTTGGGCCATACTTTCCATCCAAAGCCTTAGATTGCGACTATTATCGCACAAGGTGATTTCAAAGGTATAATGCATCTCCCGTATAAGCGAAAGTGAAATTGTAAGCAAAGGTCAAGATCAGGTCACAAAAGGTCACTGGTCTACGAAAGCCGTGCGACACATCATGTTGTATGGGTTATTTTACACGTATAATTCGACAGTAGTAGCATTTTTACAACCTGGCCCCATATAATGGCCCTCAGGTCAAGGTCAGGTCACAATAAAGGCTTTAATCTATGTTTTCATCCATTGGGGCTGAATTGGAGAAGAGCATCCCTGCTCCAAATTCATGTCCTCTAAAATATATCAAGGAGCCACTTCATGAGTGCCTTACAAATATACCTAGTACCACACCTGTACAGATCAAAAATATAATTAAATCTCTGAACCCTGTGGGAGGCGGGATAGATGGAATAAGCTCGTTTATATTGCTAGGAACGTGTGAACCACTATTGCATCATCTTACCTTCTTTTTCAATTAATGTCTGAGAACAGCCAGAGTACACAAAAATAAGGACAAGATTTGAAATTGATTACTAAATAAGCAAGGTATGTTTCTAGAACAGCTTTGTCTCAGAAATACAGCGGTGGTATATATTTGTCTGTATCTGGTCACTAAAAGGCAAAACACGTGATTTAAAAAAATGACGTCATGAGTTACTTATACTTAGGGAGCCATAAGTCAGTCATAAATAAATATATTGCTTTGAAATTTTATTTCTGTGTCGTCCGTGCTTGGTTCTCTAACATGTATTCAGTTTTTTCATATCTTTTAAAAAAAATGATTTTGCGGGAAAACACTTTTGTAATTTTTGCGAGGTCAAAAACCACAAACTTCGCAAATTTGAGATAGTCATTGTGAAGAGAATGCCATTTCCTTTCTTTTGACGTTTTTCATTTGCAATTTGCATCAAAACTCTATTTTCTACGAATTTTCAAATATTTATCGTTTTTCCACCAAAAATGGCATGACATGACGTCATTAAAATATCATTATCTTCCAAAGAACTACATCAATTTCAGTGCAGTTGTGTGATAAGACGTAGCATTGATGCAGCATAAGGTACTCTAAGTTTGACGTCGTTATCGCTCATGTTTTTAAGTTATTGAGAAATTCCGGGAGGGGGGTAAAATTTACCCCCCCGCGGGGCGCGGGTTGTCTATCCCAGGTGGACGTGAGTTTGCCTATAATTGATTTATATGTGTGGGTAATGTTGTCAGGCGGCATTGTTCTGGACCATGTCTGGGTCGTTATTTGGATATCCCTTCCTTGCCCCGCCCCGTCAGCTGATAACGCGGGGGGGGGGGCTGCCGCCCGTCCAGACGCCCCGTGACAACGTTAACGAGCACCGCCCGCCCGATAGCCCGCCTGTCCGCTCGCCCGCCTGCCTGTCTGCATGCTTGGCAGCTCAGTGCGGCGTGTCGATGGCTGCAGAACACGGCCGGCCGGCGGGGCGGTGTGGCTCCACACTCGCAGCCCCGCTTACAAACGGCCGCCGCCCCGCGCTGATCAGCGGTGATCCGTGCCGGCTTCTGGGTCGGTCGTGTTTGGAGGTGGCCGGTACCGCTTGGCAGTATACTTAGTCCAGTTCATTAATGGAACGCTGTTGTCAACTGTTTAGTCTGGGTAGAACATCCGTTAGTGGCCTGCAGTAACACCGCAGTCGCCTCTTCGGGTATGGGTGGACAGATTACACGAATGGGAGCATGACCTTACGGTCTGCAGAAGTTGATGAGGTTCCGACACGCAGTTTTCCGTTCATTAGTTCTGTTTATGGAAACATGTTTAGTATTTTGTGGTAATGAGGCTATGTCCATGCTACTGTCTAATCGTCTCGCCATTTCGGCTTTGCTAGCACGGCTTCGTGTGCCAGTGCTCAGTGACTCATTCCCAGTCACCCCTCCCTGCCTGCACAGTACAGTGGTGGGAGCACGAGTGCCGCCGCGCGCCTTCTACAGGCAGTGTTCACCGCTGAGATCCGGCTCGCCCCGCTCCCGGCGCCGCCACCCTCCGTCCCCGTCCCTGGCCATTCTCTGCACAGTATCTGGCCAGCCGGTGACGCCCCTCCGAACTCCAGAGCTCGACAGACGACTGCGCGGCATCGGTCCGGCCCGGCCCCCTGATAAGGGGTGTTTATTGTCCCAGCAGAGCAGCTCACCTCAGAACCACTTCCAGCTCAGCAGAACCACTTCCAGCTCAGCAGAGTGCTGCTGTTGTGGCAGAAGGTGGGGAAGGGCTAATCATTGCTCCTTGGCGGACTTTTAGCTCTGTTCTCCGATACTGGGAGTGGGAGTGTGGTATTCTAATGGGAGTGCGAAATTCTTATCTGTGGCGAATGCGAAAGACTGGCGAAGAAGTCAATTAACGAATTTCCATAATTATATAATACCTATATTATTGTTGCAATATCCCGAGGTTCCAATCATCACCGATCTATCCGTCTGGTCTGAGCAGTGAGTCGGATTTCTCTGCTGAATCGGTGGCGGCAGTGCACCGGATTTCTCTGCTGAATCGGTGGCGGCAGTGCACCGGATTTCTCTGCTGAACCGGCGGCGGCAGTGAACCGGATTTCTCTGCTGAACCGGCGGCGACTGTGAGCCGGATTTCTCTGCTGAACCGGCGGCGGCTGTGAGCCGGATTTCTCTGCTGAACCGGCGGCGGCAGTGAGCCGGATTTCTCTGCTGAACCGGTGGCGGCTGTGAGCCGGATTTCTCTGCTGAACCGGCGGCGGCAGTGAGCCGGATTTCTATGCTGAACCGGCGGCGGCAGTGAGCCGGATTTCTCTGCGGAACCGGCGGCGGCAGTGAGCCGGATTTCTATGCTGAACCGGCGGCGGCTGTGAGCCGGATTTCTCTGCTGAACCGGCGGCGGCTGTGAGCAGCCGGCGACGGCCGCCTGTCGGCCCTGATTGATATCGCGTGGGAGGCAGGATAGTGCTGTCACTCGGCTCAGAGAGGCCAGTGAGCTGTCAGTCGGAGTCGCCCCGCAGGCAACACTGGACCGGCAGTCGACACGCCAGGTACGGGCGTCACGCCCAGCTGTGATGTCACGCTCTTACGTCAGGCCCAGGTGTGATGTCACGTCCTGGTGTGAATGGGTGGCATACAGCCTCTGTAGCTGCGGCGCCCTTAAATTCCAAACCACTGCCACCTACCTACACGAGCGATATGTGATGTACGCGTGACACGGTCAGTCGCGTGATGACTATGACTGACTGATGACTGACTGATGACTGCGCGGTCAGTCGCGTCAGTCGCGTGACGCGTGACGCGTGATGACTATGTGACGCGGTCAGTCGGCTGTGCAGGGGGGGGGGGGGGGGGGGGCTTCCCACTGGTGGCCGCTCTCCTGTGTGCTGACTGAGCTCGACATGACTCCTAGCCGTCCACTCCACCTGGATGGCGTGTTCACTCCCTTCGCCGGTTACCGGCAATCTCCGCTGAGTTCCGGCGATCCTGCCTTCTCTCCCGATGACGTCAGCTTCTGTAGAGCTGACACCGTCATCGCGATGACGGTGCCGTATGAGTCCCCTAGAGACCACACTGACCACGGCGTGCAGCTGTGATAGGAGCACCGTACTATCGACGTTAGGCGCGCACCCCGCACACAGGGAAATTCCAGGGCCACCGTTTTCCGGCTTCCCCGTTCTGCCGGACTTTGTCTGTCTCTGTCTCTGTCTCTGTCTCTGTCTCTGTCTCTGTCTCTGCCTCTGTCTCTGTCTCTGTCTCTGTCTCTGTCTCTGTCTCTGTCTCTGTCTGTCTCTGTCTCTGTCTCTGTCTCTGTCTCTGTCTCTGTCTCTGTCTCTGTCTCTGTCTCTGTCTCTGTCTCTGTCTCTGTCTCTGTCTCTGTCTCTGTCTCTGTCTCTGTCTCTGTCGCTGTCGCTGTCGCTGTCGCTGCCGCTGTCGCTGCCGCTGTCGCTGTCGCTGTCGCTGTCGCTGTCGCTGTCGCTGTCGCTGTCGCTGTCGCTGTCGCTGTCGCTGTCGCTGTCGCTTTCTCTGTCCCTGTCCCTGTCTCTATCTGTCTCTGTATCTGTCTCTGTATCTGTCTCTGTATCTGTCTCTGTCTCTGTCGCTGTCTCTGCCCCTGTCGCTGTCTGTCTGTCTCTGTCTCTGTCTCTGTCTCTGTCTCTGTCTGTCTCTGTCTCTGTCTCTGTCTCTGTCTCTGTCTCTGTCTCTGTCTCTGTCTCTGTCTCTGTCTCTGTCTCTGTCTCTGTCTCTGTCTCTGTCTCTGTCTCTGTCTCTGTCTCTGTCTCTGTCTCTGTCTCTGTCTCTGTCTCTGTCTCTGTCTCTGTCTCTGTCTGTCTGTCTGTCTGTCTGTCTGTCTGTCTGTCTGTCTGTCTGTCTGTCTGTCTGTCTGTCTGCCTGTCTGTATGTCTGTCTTTCTGTCTGTCTGTCTGTCTGTCTGTCTGTCTGTCTGTCTGTCTGTCTCTGTCTGTCTGTCTGTCTGTCTGTCTGTCTGTCTGTCTGTCTGTCTGTCCGGAAGACCGGGCTGTGGAGCAGAGTAACCTGGTGCCCAGCCCAGCGGTGCCATACCGCGCAGTGTTACTGTGTCAGGGGCGGTGTCACCCCTCTGCGCCTTCCGACCGACCGGCGCACAGACCAGACGGACAGTGAAAGTGGCGGCCGCCGGCTGGGAGGTGGAGTCATCTGAGACATCATTTCAGGGAGGTGGAGTCATCTCTGCTGGAACCGCGACCGTCCCGGTGCCGACACGGTCGGTGTGTGCCCCTCCCCCGGCGGGGAGCGGACCACTTTCGACAGCTCGCCGCCGCCGATCGGGCCTCCCCGTCGCTCCCTGCCGCTTCCAGTGGCTCCTCTGCCCGCAGACCGGGGCTCCCCATCGCTCCTGAATTGTAGATCGGCAGATCTGTTGTCTGATTGTTCTGAGCTGAGACGATCAGTGCGCGGTCCTCTCGCTCAGTTCGGTGGGGGTCTCGGGATACGCGCCCATGGGGTGTCGTTGTTGTGACCGGCAAGATAAGGTAGTTTTGACTGGCCCCGACCGCACCTGCCGAGTTCGGGAATGGGCTAATGGAGCGGTGTTATGCTCTCATTCCTACGCTCTCACTCTCATCATATCATAATCATATCACATTGTTCGCTGGTAGCGTGACGTGAATTGCGTCACGAAAGTAGGCTATTGTAGGAGCTGATTGAGACAAATACTTCCAACGCGAGTATTAGGTACTATTGATTGGTCCATATAGCGACTTATCATTTTGAATGAACCCATTACGTCACTTTCAATATTGGTAAGCCGTGAGACAACAGTACCCTCGCAATAGCTTCAAGGAAATAGTTGGCCCAGTTAGCCAGCATACTTTGCGTCCAGTTCTAACCAGCGTGGCTACCGTTTCGGCGTTCAGCATTTGATAAGTGCCCGATCGGTCATTCGACACGTGCCCGATCGGTCATTCGACACGTGTCCGATCGGTCATTCGATAAGTGCCCGATCGGTCATTCTATACGTGCTCGATCGGTCAGAGAATGTACTGCAGCTGGTGCTGAGACGGTCAACTGTGCTGCACAGCGTGTTGAAACCGCACCGACTGGTTACCGGTGGCTTAATGACTGGTGTAGGTCTGAGAGCTGCTTGGTCACGGGAAATCCTGTGCCCTCCCGTCCGGCCCCGACCCAGTGGCCTCTCCCACGGACTCTGCTAGCGCCGTGGTGGGGAGATCTTGGCAGCTGCTCCTGTAATTGGGGCTGGCTCCACCCAGTTGGTGCCGTGGAGTAGGGTGCAGGTGCGATTTGGCGCGCCTAGTTACGGCCGATCGGATGGTCTGGACTCTGCTGCGGCAATGCTGTCAATATCAGCCGTCTTTGCTCAGACTCTGGCCTGGCACGGCTGCGTGCCGTCCGTTGCAGTCTGGTACGTCGGTGCGACCTGTCGTCTTCGGTCTGCCGATCATCGGCCCCGCCGGAGCGTTGAGTCTGCGGCTGCGGTCGGCCCACGTGTTCAGCGGCTGTGAATAGTCTGGGCGACGCTCCCCCGCCTCGCCGGCCGGCGGCGGACGGCGGCGGGCGGCGGCGGGCGTGGGCTCCACCCCGGCTCACCTCAGCGCGCCCGCACCCCACAGAGATAGAGAGAGAGAGAGAGAGAGCCGCCGGCTCCCACACACAGGCCGACGGACCGGCACAGAGCAGCTGATCTCCCGGGCTGAGTCCGCTCCACAGACAGGCTCTCTGACGCCTGCCCTGCCGCCCGGCAGCAGGCTTATTGACGCCGGGCAGCCGTACGTCGTATGCAAATGTCAAGGTCACGGCTAAGCCGAGCCATCATTCGGTGAATAAATTCGGGCGGCACCCGAACAATATGCCTTTGAAAGTTAGTGGAGGGTGATCGCCTGTGCTATAAATTATAGCATGCGTATCAAGTAGGTGCTAAACATCCTGTTGGCTGGTGCTGGCTCGGTCCGGTACCACTTCCAGCTCAGCACCGTGATGATGCCTCCAACCAGTCACCGCCGCGTCTTTGGCGCAAAACCTCGCTGAAAAACGCCGGAGCTCTGTGTTGATGTTCTGGCGCCGGCGTTCTGACCTTGGCGATGACGGCGGCGGCGCTGGTCTGTCAGCCGTCAGCCGTCGGCGGCGGCGGGGTGACGGCCGGTGGCGGCGGCGTCACGTGCGTTGTCACGCGCCGGCCGCCGCCGGTCGAAGGTCGGACATGTCGGATCACCACCGCACCCGGCAGAGCTGGCAGCGGCGGTGTCAGCTCGACGCCGGCCGCGATGAACCGGACGAGCCGCGGATGCGTCCGACGCGACGAAAACAGTCGGCGCGAGCGGTGACCCCTGCGGCAGCCGGCGGCGCTCCGGCGCGCGCCGTCGCTGGAGGCGAGCGTGGCGCGGCGGTCAGCGGAGCGTCACGAGCGGAACCGGCGGCACGCGCGCCACCGGTCCGCTCCAGCCGCCGCATCGGTGTCGAATGCTTTGTCTAGGTCGAGCGGCGCGACCGTTGGCTGCGGCCGATACGTCGGCGGCTGATGGCTGACGTGGAACCGTGAAGTCTGGCGCGTGCCAGCCGCGGTGAATCGGCACAGCGTTACTGATGTGAACGTCATACGGTCATGGCTGCCAACAGAGCATAACACATTCCCGTCAGGGTTAACACTGATGAATTAAAGTCCACAATATGATAAGAGTTGCGATGATTTAAATCCATGGCCAGATACCACCCCATTGCCATTTCCTTTTTGCGGCGGGTCTATAAGTTTGAGATAGGGCAGGACAGAGTGGGAGAGCAGGGCCTATACGGACTATGCGTCTCGCATTCCGTCTCCGTATTCAGGATAGCAGCGTGGGCCGTCCAACGCACTGCCAGCGGCCCTGATAAGCTTATCGGGGCGGCCAGCTCGGCTCCGAACCACTGACCTTCCCCGCCCAGCATCTGACGCCGGCCGGACTTTGTGCGCGCGCCGACAGAGTGCCGCTGCCAGCCATGACTATCTGCGCTCACGGCCGGCACGATAGCGCCTGCTCCGCCGCCACCGCCGCCGCCGCCGCCGCCGCCGCCGCTGCGGCCCGCTGCTCCGACCCGCGACTGTGCAGCGCCGATTCCGGCCGGAAATATCCCACAGAGCGCCGTTTGCACGGGGCCTGATAAGGCGGCAGTTCCGCTGGGTGAGGGGACGGGGCCTGCCGATCCGCCCCACTGCCGGCCTCCGCTGCAGACTGACCTCAGACTCCCTGCAGCAGCAGCGGGGCGGCGCCGGGTGGGCGCTGCACGCGCTGAGTTCGGGACGCCGAATTACAGAGCTTGGGTGCGTCGCTGCAGGCCGGTGGTGGCCGGTGGCGGACGCGGCGCGTTGCCGCGCGTTTTTCGGCGGCGCACGACCGGGCTCGGGACGTGATGCCGTGTGGAAAAGGGGGCGGGCGCCGCGCCACGTGGGGTACGTGTGTGCGTGACCATCTGCGAGCTGCGCCAACTGCTTTCGGCCACCGTTGTAATCAGCTGGTCTCCACCGAAGCAAACCATGCACCCTGACGCGACACTCCGCTGACTCTGACGCCTGAGCCGCACTGCGCGACAGCAGCAGCGGGCGGTGTCGCGCGGCGCGGGGCGGGGTGGGGGCGCGGCGGCCATGGGCGCTGCTCCCTGCACCATTCGAGCCGCGGCCGGCCGTATCGCGGCGCTATGTCGCAATGAGCAGCGGTGTGTCGGTGTGTGTGTGTCACCGCTGCCGACCCGCTGATTCCGTGTTGCAACACTTACCGCAGCGGACGACAGCGGTGGTGGAGGGTTCGTCATCCGGCAGGCCGCAGCCCCAGGCTCCCCGGCCGGGCGGCAGGGGCAGGCCGCAGCCCCAGGCTCCCCGGCCGGGCGGCAGGGGCAGGCCGCAGCCCCAGGCTCCCCGGCCGGGCGGCAGGGGCAGGCCGCAGCCCCAGGCTCCACTGCCGACCAGGCGGCAGTGGCAGGCCGCAGCCCCAGGCTCCACTGCCGGCCGGGCGGCAGTGGCAGGCCGCAGCCCCAGGCTCCACTGCCGGCCGGGCGGCAGTGGCAGGCCGCAGCCCCAGGCTCCACTGCCGGCCGGGCGGCAGTGGCAGGCCGCAGCCCCAGGCTCCACTGCCGGCAGGGAGGCAGTGGCAGGCCGCAGCCCCAGGCTCCACTGCCGGCCGGGCGGCCGGGCGGCAGTGGCAGGCCGCAGCCCCAGGCTCCACTGCCGGCCGGGAGGCAGGGAGGCAGTGGCAGGCCGCAGCCCCAGGCTCCACTGCCGGCCGGGCGGCCGGGCGGCAGTGGCAGGCCGCAGCCCCAGGCTCCACTGCCGGCCGGGCGGCAGGGAGGCAGTGGCAGGCCGCAGCCCCAGGCTCCACTGCCGGCCGGGCGGCAGGGAGGCAGTGGCAGGCCGCAGCCCCAGGCTCCACTGCCGGCAGGGAGGCAGTGGCAGGCCGCAGCCCCAGGCTCCACTGCCGGCCGGGCGGCAGGGAGGCAGTGGCAGGCCGCAGCCCCAGGCTCCACTGCCGGCCGGGAGGCAGTGGCAGGCCGCAGCCCTAGGCTCCACTGCCGGCCGGGAGGCAGGGAGGCAGTGGCATGCCGCAGCAGGCCGCAGCCCTAGGCTCCACTGCCGGCCGGGCGGCAGTGGCAGGCCGCAGCCCCAGGCTCCACTGCCGGCCGGGCGGCAGGGAGGCAGTGGCAGGCCGCAGCCCCAGGCTCCACTGCCGGCCGGGCGGCAGGGAGGCAGTGGCAGGCCGCAGCCCCAGGCTCCACTGCCGGCCGGGCGGCAGGGAGGCAGTGGCAGGCCGCAGCCCCAGGCTCCACTGCCGGCCGGGAGGCAGGGAGGCAGTGGCATGCCGCAGCAGGCCGCAGCCCCAGGCTCCACTGCCGGCCGGGCGGCAGTGGCAGGCCGCAGCCCCAGGCTCCACTGCCGGCCGGGCGGCAGTGGCAGGCCGCAGCCCCAGGCTCCACTGCCGGCCGGGCGGCAGTGGCAGGCCGCAGCCCCAGGCTCCACTGCCGGGCGGCAGGGAGGCAGTGGCAGGCCGCAGCCCCAGGCTCCACTGTCGGCCGGGCGGCAGTGGCAGGCCGCAGCCCCAGGCTCCACTGCCGGGCGGCAGGGAGGCAGTGGCAGGCCGCAGCCCCAGGCTCCACTGCCGGCAGGGAGGCAGTGACAGGCCGCAGCCCCAGGCTCCACTGCCGGCCGGGAGGCAGGGAGGCAGTGGCAGGCCGCAGCCCCAGGCTCCACTGCCGGCAGGGAGGCAGTGACAGGCCGCAGCCCCAGGCTCCACTGCCGGCCGGGAGGCAGGGAGGCAGTGGCAGGCCGCAGCCCCAGGCTCCACTGCCGGCCGGGCGGCAGGGAGGCAGTGGCAGGCCGCAGCCCCAGGCTCCACTGCCGGCCGGGCGGCAGGGAGGCAGTGGCAGGCCGCAGCCCCAGGCTCCACTGCCGGCCGGGCGGCAGGGAGGCAGTGGCAGGCCGCAGCCCCAGGCTCCACTGCCGGCCGGGAGGCAGGGAGGCAGTGGCATGCCGCAGCAGGCCGCAGCCCCAGGCTCCACTGCCGGCCGGGCGGCAGTGGCAGGCCGCAGCCCCAGGCTCCACTGCCGGCCGGGCGGCAGTGGCAGGCCGCAGCCCCAGGCTCCACTGCCGGCCGGGCGGCAGTGGCAGGCCGCAGCCCCAGGCTCCACTGCCGGGCGGCAGGGAGGCAGTGGCAGGCCGCAGCCCCAGGCTCCACTGTCGGCCGGGCGGCAGTGGCAGGCCGCAGCCCCAGGCTCCACTGCCGGGCGGCAGGGAGGCAGTGGCAGGCCGCAGCCCCAGGCTCCACTGCCGGCAGGGAGGCAGTGACAGGCCGCAGCCCCAGGCTCCACTGCCGGCCGGGAGGCAGGGAGGCAGTGGCAGGCCGCAGCCCCAGGCTCCACTGCCGGCAGGGAGGCAGTGACAGGCCGCAGCCCCAGGCTCCACTGCCGGCCGGGAGGCAGGGAGGCAGTGGCAGGCCGCAGCCCCAGGCTCCACTGCCGGCCGGGCGGCAGGGAGGCAGTGGCAGGCCGCAGCCCCAGGCTCCACTGCCGGCCGGGCGGCAGGGAGGCAGTGGCAGGCCGCAGCCCCAGGCTCCACTGCCGGCCGGGC
The DNA here is from genome assembly GCA_036785665.1 of Chirona hameri. Lineage (NCBI taxonomy): Eukaryota > Metazoa > Arthropoda > Thecostraca > Balanomorpha > Balanidae > Chirona > Chirona hameri. The sequence continues at coordinate 38,834 of JAXIVJ010007710.1, forward strand.
GGCAGGGAGGCAGTGGCAGGCCGCAGCCCCAGGCTCCACTGCCGGCCGGGCGGCAGTGGCAGGCCGCAGCCCCAGGCTCCACTGCCGGCCGGGCGGCAGTGGCAGGCCGCAGCCCCAGGCTCCACTGCCGGCCGGGCGGCAGTGGCAGGCCGCAGCCCCAGGCTCCACTGCCGGCCGGGCGGCAGGGAGGCAGTGGCAGGCCGCAGCTCCAGGCTCCACTTCCGGCCGGGAGGCAGGGAGGCAGTGGCAGGCCGCAGCCCCAGGCTCCACTGCCGGCCGGGCGGCAGTGGCAGGCCGCAGCCCCAGGCTCCACTGCCGGCCGGGCGGCAGTGGCAGGCCGCAGCCCCAGGCTCCACTGCCGGCCGGGCGGCAGGGAGGCAGTGGCAGGCCGCAGCCCCAGGCTCCACTGCCGGCCGGGCGGCAGTGACAGGCCGCAGCCCCAGGCTCCCCGGCCGGGCGGGAGGCAGTGGCAGGCCGCAGCTCCAGGCTCCACTGCCGGCCGGGAGGCAGGGAGGCAGTGGCAGGCCGCAGCCCCAGGCTCCACTGCCGGCCGGGCGGCAGGGAGGCAGTGGCAGGCCGCAGCCCCAGGCTCCACTGCCGGCCGGGCGGCAGTGACAGGCCGCAGCCCCAGGCTCCCCGGCCGGGCGGGAGGCAGTGGCAGGCCGCAGCCCCAGGCTCCACTGCCGGGCGGCAGGGAGGCAGTGGCAGGCCGCAGCCCCAGGCTCCACTGCCGGCCGGGCGGCAGGGAGGCAGTGGCAGGCCGCAGCCCCAGGCTCCACTGCCGGCCGGGCGGCAGTGGCAGGCCGCAGCCCCAGGCTCCACTGCCGGCCGGGCGGCAGTGGCAGGCCGCAGCCCCAGGCTCCCCTGCCGGCCGGGCGGCAGGGAGGCAGTGGCAGGCCGCAGCCCCAGGCTCCACTGCCGGCCGGGCGGCAGGGAGGCAGTGGCAGGCCGCAGCCCCAGGCTCCACTGCCGGCCGGGCGGCAGTGACAGGCCGCAGCCCCAGGCTCCACTGCCGGCCGGGCGGCAGGGAGGCAGTGGCAGGCCGCAGCCCCAGGCTCCACTGCCGGCCGGGAGGCAGGGAGGCAGTGGCAGGCCGCAGCCCCAGGCTCCACTGCCGGCCGGGCGGCAGGGAGGCAGTGACAGGCCGCAGCCCCAGGCTCCACTGCCGGCCGGGAGGCAGGGAGGCAGTGGCAGGCCGCAGCCCCAGGCTCCACTGCCGGCCGGGCGGCAGGGAGGCAGTGGCAGGCCGCAGCCCCAGGCTCCACTGCCGGCCGGGAGGCAGTGGCAGGCCGCAGCCCCAGGCTCCACTGCCGGCCGGGCGGCAGTGGCAGGCCGCAGCCCCAGGCTCCACTGCCGGCAGGGAGGCAGTGGCAGGCCGCAGCCCCAGGCTCCCCTGCCGGCCGGGCGGCAGGGAGGCAGTGGCAGGCCGCAGCCCCAGGCTCCACTGCCGGCAGGGAGGCAGTGGCAGGCCGCAGCAGGCCGCAGCCCCAGGCTCCACTGCCGGCCGGGCGGCAGTGGCAGGCAGTGGCAGGCCGCAGCAGGCCGCAGCCCCAGGCTCCACTGCCGGCCGGGCGGCAGTGGCAGGCAGTGGCAGGCAGTGGCAGGCCGCAGCAGGCCGCAGCCCCAGGCTCCACTGCCGGCAGGGAGGCAGTGGCAGGCCGCAGCCCCAGGCTCCACTGCCGGCCGGGCGGCAGTGGCAGGCCGCAGCCCCAGGCTCCACTGCCGGCCGGGCGGCAGTGGCAGGCCGCAGCCCCAGGCTCCACTGCCGGCCGGGCGGCAGTGGCAGGCCGCAGCCCCAGGCTCCACTGCCGGCAGGGAGGCAGTGGCAGGCCGCAGCCCCAGGCTCCACTGCCGGCCGGGCGGCAGTGGCAGGCCGCAGCCCCAGGCTCCACTGCCGGCCGGGCGGCAGTGGCAGGCCGCAGCCCCAGGCTCCACTGCCGGCCGGGCGGCAGTGGCAGGCCGCAGCCCCAGGCTCCACTGCCGGCCGGGCGGCAGTGACAGGCCGCAGCCCCAGGCTCCACTGCCGGCCGGGAGGCAGTGGCAGGCCGCAGCCCCAGGCTCCACTGCCGGCCGGGAGGCAGGGAGGCAGTGGCAGGCCGCAGCCCCAGGCTCCACTGCCGGCCGGGAGGCAGGGAGGCAGTGGCAGGCCGCAGCCCCAGGCTCCACTGCCGGCCGGGAGGCAGTGACAGGCCGCAGCCCCAGGCTCCACTGCCGGCCGGGAGGCAGGGAGGCAGTGGCAGGCCGCAGCCCCAGGCTCCACTGCCGGCCGGGCGGCAGTGGCAGGCCGCAGCCCCAGGCTCCACTGCCGGCCGGGAGGCAGTGACAGGCCGCAGCCCCAGGCTCCACTGCCGGCCGGGAGGCAGGGAGGCAGTGTGTACGATAGCATGCGGTGTGCGGCCCGGCTGTCAGCTGGACACCGGCAGGACAGACTGGGAGGACAGGACTGCGACGCTGCTGGAGTGACCTCCAATTCAGCGTCCGTATCCAGTGTGGGCCGGTTTGATAAAGCTGAAGCACGGAACGTACCGATTCATGATTATGATAATTATGATAAAACATTACGCCTAAACATTTTTTGAAAGATTGTGAAATTCACAGGTCAGATGACTTATGTACACAATATGGTATCGTGTTAAAGGGATATTGCCACCTCGCAGGCCAATATGGAGTTTTTGGTGTGTGTGTTGGTAGATTAAGCGTTTCCGATTTCACCTGCAAAATTTGGTTCCCGAAACTCCCCCCATTAGATAAAAAAAATACAGTTGCCCCACTCATTGGCACACACTCGTAAAATTGGAGTCGCTTCATCATTATTTGGAATCACTTTGTGGACTATGATTTACTTTTGAATATTGCAAACTCAACATCATTATTCCGTCAGTGCACTTTAAAATTAAAATGCGTATACAGTTAATTATATTTTCAACAACCATAGCCTCTTTCATAATAAAACATGAATAAAACAGCAAGAATGTCTATGGCTCGACTTTGGGGCCGTAGGAGATTTGTGACCAATACCTTATAACACAGATATACTTTTCAAGGTCAAGTCTCGGCGAATTCGGACGCTTCGGCTTTGGGCGGGCGCCAATTTCACAGCCAAACTGGATGAGAGCAGCCATCATGAATCTAGTCTGAGCACAGCTGGAACCAACGTTTTGGAGTCAGAAATAAATACAAAATAAATTGCCGATACGCTACTTTAGTTGCTGCAGGAGCAAGTTTGAGCTGGAACATACACAATTGTTGATCCCCACCATTCATTTAAGTTGCTTTTTAGAAATGCTCAGGAGGTGGCAGTATCCCTTTAATAGGTTCATCGATACAGCTGTATGAAACTGCTCCGTGGCGTCGTCCGAATCAGCTATGCCCTCTCCGGACCGGGAGTGTCGGAGCTGCATCCGGTGTTGGTACGAAGCCGACGCGTCTCACTCTCTCTCGGAGAGACGCGATGGATGCAGGTGCTACATGGACTGCTGCGATACAACCCCAGCTGCCGTCACGCCCCGGAAACCCAAATAACCCGTCATTCAGCCGCGCTGGCCCACCGGGCGAGGTCCGACCGGGCTGGCCGGCTGGCCGCTGGATCGGACCCGGTCGATTGATTGGTATACATCGGATGTCTGTCGTGTCATATAACTGTATATTGATATATGCCGGCGTGTCGGCCGTGCTGGTGGTCTCCGGCCTCTGTCACAGGCCGTGTCGCCGTCTATCATCACCCGTTTCCCGTGATCAGCTGAGAGACGCGGGCTGTGTCGCCGTCTATCATCACCCGTTGCCCGTGATCAGCTGAGAGACGCGGGCCGTGTCGCCGTCTATCATCACCCGTTTCCCGTGATCAGCTGAGAGACGCGGGCCGTGTCGCCGTCTATCGTCACCCGTTTCCCGTGATCAGCTGAGAGACGCGGGCCGTGTCGCCGTCTATCTATCATCACCTGTTTCCCGTGAGCAGCTGATAGATGCGGGCCGTGTCGCCGTCTATCATCATCACCCGTTTCCCCGTGATCAGTTGAGAGACGCGGGCCGTGTCGTCGTCTATCTATCATCACCCGTGTCCCGTGAGCAGCTGATAGATGCAGGCCGTGTCGCCGTCTATCATCATCACCCGTTTCCCCGTGATCAGCTGAGAGACGCGGGCCGTGTGGCCGTCTATCTATCATCACCCGTTTCCCGTGAGCAGCTGATAGATGCGGGCCGTGTCGCCGTCTATCATCATCACCCGTTTCCCCGTGATCAGCAGAGAGACGCGGGCCGTGTCGCCGTCTATCTATCATCACCCGTTTCCCGTGAGCAGCTGATAGATGCGGGCCGTGTCGCCGTCTATCATCATCACCCGTTTCCCGTGATCAGCTGAGAGACGCGGGCCGTGTCGCCGTCTATCTATCATCACCCGTTTCCCGTGATCAGCTGAGAGACGCGGGCCATCCTGAGTGTTTGGAATATAAGGCATGACAACATCATTGAAGAACTGTACCAATTTGTGGCGGTGTTGAGTTCTTTGTTGACTTCTGATCACCGTCAGGCTGTGTTTTGCACGGCCGCGTCTGGCCGGCCGGCGGCGGGGCGGTGTGGCCGCGCTTCATTAGGGTCGGACGTGCCGGGCCGCACGCAGACCCCGTTTTTACCCGGCCGCCCCGCGCCAGCCGTCACCGCCCATCAGAGGCCGTCGGCGTCACTCTGCCGCCGGCCGCGTCACGTCACGTCATGGCCCGTTACTGTGTCGCGGCGGTGGCGGTGGGACGTCCTTGCGGACCGGCCGCCGCCGTGCCATCAGGCTCCCACGCCGATTACCGCCGGGTGACCGTGCAGAGCGGACGGTGGACGACTAGCCGGACGGGCCGGCCGAGCCGTGATACCCCTGGTCACGGGTCACGCCGGGCCGGGCTGGTCGGGCCTTGCAGGTCGGACGGTGGGCCGAGCCGTGATACCCCTGGTTACGGGTCACGCCGGGCCGGGCTGGTCGGGCCTTGCAGGTCGGACGGTGGGCCGAGCCGTGATACCCCTGTCACGGGTCACGCCGGGCCGGGCTGGTCGGGCCTTGCAGGGCGGACGGTGGACCGGGCAGGCCGAGCCGTGATACCCCTGGTCACGGGTCACACCGTGTCGGGCTGGTCGGGCCTTGCAGGTCGGACGGTGGACCGGGCGGGCCGGACGGGGGCCGGCCGAGCCGTGATACAACCGGTCACGGGTCACGCCGGGCCGGGCTGGTCGGGCCTTGCAGGTCGGACGGTGGACCGGGCGGGCCGAGCCGTGATACCCCTGGTTACGGGTCACACCGGGTCTGGCTGGTCGGGCCTTGCAGGTCGGACGGTGGACCGGGCGGGCCGAGCCGTGATACCCCTGGTTACGGGTCACACCGGGCCGGGCCGGGACGAGATGGGTGAGCCTCTGTCGGGCAGGGCGGATACCGCGGCGAGTTTCGTGATCACGGTGGGTTTTCGTGTGGCTTCGCTTGTTGTTTGCCACTTCTGGGGCGTCGGTTTTTGTGGTGGGAAGAACAGCTTGGGAAGTAGTTCATAAATTGGAACACGTGTAACTATCTTGTCGACGGTTCCGCCATCCCGACAGCGCACAGTGGGCGAGAACGGCCTTTTAGCGCGACACGGGCGTTTCTGCTTCAATTTACGGCATCGGTTTGAACATGTAGCATATCAATCGATAGCTCTGATGAATCAGGGAGCTAAACAAATATGCGCTTTCTTTTATCTGGGTTTAACCCGGCATTGACCGAGGTCCCAGCCGAACGCCATTGACCGGGGGGGGGGGGGGGATATTTTCCCCTCGTTATCTCCGGAACGAATGATCGCAGCGAGGCACGCAAGGCGGCATTCGAAAGCTCTCGATGAGACGTATCTAAAGCATACTTGAAATTGTGGAATTGAGGTCACATAGTAGGTCAAAGTCGGGTAAAAAGTCCAAATCGAGGCATTTGAGTTTATGGGCCATACTCTCCATCCCAAGCCTTTAATTGCGATCATGATCACCCAAAGTGCTTTCAAAGGTATAAAACACATCCCGAATGAGCTAAAGTGAGATTCTTGGCAATGGTCAAGGTCAAGGGCAGGTCACAAAAGGTCACTATGCGCAGAAGATCTAAGAAAGTCATGAGGCACATGTTGTATGGGCTATTTTACACGTAGAATTCGATAGTGATAAGTAATTTTACCATCTGACCTCATTTAAGTGAAGTTAGTGTCAAGCTCAGGTCAAGGTCAGGTCACATAAGGTAAACATGCGAAATTGATCATTATAAATAAAAAGGGCATTTTTCTAGAACGTTTTTGTCTCAGAAATACAGTGCTGGCATTTATTTGTCTGTATCTGGCCAATAAAGCCAAAAATGCAATTACAAAATATGACGTCATGAATCACTCGTACTTAGGGAGGCAAAAGTCAGTCAAAAACAAATATATTGCTTTGAAATTTGTTTTTGGTATTGGCCATATGTGGTTCTCCAACATATATTCGTTTTTTTAATGTTTTCAAAATTTTGATTTTGAGGGCATTCCCCCTTTCAATTTTGTGTTTATTTTGGGGGGTAAAAAACAAAAGTTTCACAAATCCGAGATAGCCATTTTGTAGCCCTTGTCATTTTCTATCTTCATACTTTTGTATTGTATTTTTCTTTAAAAAAATAGCCTTTGTACGGTCGGTTAACCCGCGAGTTACTGGGCGGGGGGCTATTTTTTGCCCCCCCCCCCTCCCGTTATTTTGCAATAACTCCTAAACGAACACCCGTATCGTCACCAAACTTGCAGTAACTTCTCTCACATCAATTCTACACATGTTGGCAAAATGAAAAATATGAGGCTATGATAGGTCAACCGGGAATGACGTCAGAGTGACGTCATGTTCTTCGGTTTTTGTTGCAAAATAATGGTTTGCGGAAAACGCTGTCGAAGGTACGATATTTGAGATAAACTAAATTGTATTACATCGAATTACTGACAATAGACCGGGCTATCAAACTGTTATCTCGGATTTTTGAGTTTTTTTCATTCAAAATTTTGAGAAATCCAAAGACATTTTGTTTTGTTTTTACAAAATTTTCAAGAAAAAATCAGAATTTTCCAAAAACCGGAATATATGTGATCGAGACGTATGCGGTGAATATGTGTACCAAATTTAAAGTCGATATCTTTCAAATTGACCGAGTTATGACCTTTAAATGACAAAAATCGACCACTTCTCACAGCATTACTATGACAAAAAACGCGTTTCCATTTTTGCTTTTTACTTCTATTTATATGGAACAAACAATGTTCTAAGGTCATTTTTCGCGTTATAGACGAAGAACAAACCCATAAACATGTGTTACAACGCCTAATGCCCGTAATCTGCAGTTTGACCTCGTGACCTCGGATGACCTTGCCCTGACCCAAGGTCATAAACAGCTTAGAAAGGTACTTAGAAGTGTCAGACACACGAATCATACCGATTTATCAACAGCTTATGCGTTTAATATCGCAATTTTGCGCGACAATTCCATCCATAGAGACCTTTTGACACAGTCAAACATTTTGTACTTGACCTGACCTGTGACGTCATCGGTGACCCCGAGGTCAACAATATTATGTTTCCCTCGATAAATTTCCCAGGGCTATCGAATGCCGTTTGAATTTTTACATTTAGTCCAGTAGTTCCGGAGATCAGAGGGGGGGGGGGGGCAAAAATAGCCTCCCCCCAGTAAGTCGCGTTATGAAACATACCCCAGTAACTCGCGGGTTAACCCGCGCCCCGCAGGGGGTGGTGGTGGTGGGGGTAAATTTTAGCCCCCCTCCAGGATTTTCTCAATAACTTAAAAACTATAGGGGATTGCCACGTCAAACTTTCAATACCTTATGCTGCATCAATTCTACGCCTTCACACAAAATTTCACTGACATTGAGGCAGTATTTGGGAAGATAATGACGTTTTAATGACGTCATGTCATGCGATTTTGGTTGGAAAAACGATAAATGTTTGAAATTTCGTAGAAAATCGAGTTTTAATGCAAATTGCAAATGGAAAAGCTAAAAAGGAAGGAAATGACATTCTCTTCTAGATGGCTATCTCGGATTTACGAAATTTTGGAGTTTTGACCCCAAAAAGTCAAACTTTTCTTTGGGAAAATTTCCGCATTTTATCAAGTTATTAAAAAAACGGAATATATGCTAAATAACCAAGTATGGACGATACTCAAACCAAATTTCAAAGCAATATCTTAATTTTTGACTGACATGGCTCCCTAAAGCCCAGGCTACACAATGCGTGATTGTCCAGGAAATCACGCGCGTGTTCTCCGTGTTTGCAGAACTTCATGACGTCCGGGATCTGGCCGATCACGGAAATCACGCAAGGCAAATGGATAAACTACTGCATTTTTTTAATGGATATACACTGCATAAATATCTACCAGCTTCAACACAAGTTTCAACACTCACAATTTGCTCAAACGCTTCTTCATTCATCTTCCGCCACGATACTCAGCACACATTATTCAAGTTTAGGTCTAGTATAGACTACAATACGCGAAATCAAGCAAAATGATTAAAACCCTGCAACACGCAGTCTCGGAAAACACGACAACAAGTTCAGAATTTTGACTTTTCATCGTTCCGTCCGTGACGTGTCTGCGGAATTTCCTGGACGTTTCATCCGGGATCTTCGTGATGTGCCAGTGTAGCTCACCCAATGCATTTACTATCAGCTGAACTTGCTCTTGTCACGCAAATCCCGACAAAACGGATAAAGCGCGCGTGATTTTCAGGAAATCACGCATAGTGTAGCCTGGGCTTAAGGATAAGTAGCTCATGACGTCATTTTCCCCCGTTTTTTTTTTGTTGTTGCTTGTATTGATTAGATATAGGCAAATCAATACCACCGCTGTATTTCTGAGACAAAACTGGTCTGGAAACATGCCTTTTGTATTTAGATTAATCAATTTCAAATTTTGACTTTCTTGTGACCTGACCTTGACCTGAGGGCAATTATGTGGGGTCAGGTTGTGAAAATGGCTGCTACTATCGTATTATACGTGTACAATAACCCATACAACATGCGTTGCATGGCTTTCGTAGACCTGTAACCTTTAGCGACCTGACCTTGACCTTTGCTTACAATTTCACTTTCGGCTTATACGGGAGATGCATTATATTATACCTTTGAGAGCACCTTGTGCGATAATAGTCGCAATCTAAGGCTTTGGATGGAAAGTATGGCTCAAAAACTCAATTACCTCAAGTTTGACCTTTTACCTGATCGTGACCTGACATGTTACCTTATTTTTAGAATTTCGGGTGTGCATTATATTCGTCTCCTTGAGAGCTTTCGATCGCCGCCTTGCGCGTCCCGCTGCGGTCATTGGTTCAGCAGATACGAGGGGGGGGGGTAATATTTACCCCCCAAGCGGGGCGCGTTCGACTGCCGACCCCAGCGGGGCGCGTTCGACTGCCGACCCCAGCGGGGCGCGTTCGACTGCCGACCCCAGCGGGGCGCGTTCGACTGCCGACCCCAGCGGGGGCAGATACGAGGGGGGGGGGTAATATTTACCCCCAAGCGGGGCGCGTTCGACTGCCGACCCCAGCGGGGCGCGGGTTAACGAAGGACAGCGGAGATCCGGGGAGTGCAATGGCGCAGAGTTAATAGTGAAATGCAATTTGTAGACTTACCTCAATTGTTGATTATGTTGGCCAGCTACGTAAAATAACATACCTCACTTAATGTTATAATATACAATTGCTCATTCACATGAAAAGGTCATATTTAGGTATTTCTGACTGCTGATAATTTATACTTTCAAGAAAAAATACCACAAAGCCTCTACGAAACGTTCTTCGCCTCCCAAATGAGCATATATCCATGCGATGAGAATGAGGCGCGCCATAGCAATATCGGCGGCTTAACAGTGGTGTATGCTTGAAGACATGGTGCATAAAAAATAAACAAATTGATTGATAAAGCGATGCTATATTTTCAAGCTATGGACATTTTGTTTGAAAATGAGTCGTATAAAATAGTCACTTTTGCAATTTTATTTTTCGCCCCATGTCTATTTTTCGCCCCCATGTCGCGCTAGCTGGCCGTTCTCGCCCACTGTGCAGTGGCTGCTCCGCTGGGTAAAACCCGGCAGTGGTGGCGCCGGCAGACACCGTCTGGTGGCGCTCTGGCCCAGTTCACCTCATATCGGCCGCGTTAGCCTTCAGATAGGACCGAGCTGCTCCTATCGGCCGCAGTTTGCTGCTGAGCGGGCATTGTACGGCTCCGGCTGACACGGGATAAGGAGCTGGCCGTCGTGATTGGAAAACATTCTCATCATCGGAAATAACTGGCGTATAAAGCCATGACACGTTCATGCGCTTACCGAAGCGTGAGCTTAAACGCCAATTTGTCTAAACCCATTTTGTATGCAGATATTTGTTGGAGCCGCTGGGCGTGACCTGGCGATCGCAGAGTGAAAATTATCCACCTGATGTCAGCAGCCAGCAGCCAGCAGCCAGCACTGTCGGGCCCGCTTAGTCGCTGGGTTCAGCAGCCAGCACTATCGGGCCGGCTTAGTCGCTGGTTCCCCCAGCCATCGCTGTCAGCAGCCAGCACTATCGGGCCCGCTTAGTCGCTGGGTTCCCCAGCCATCGCTGACCGGGAGCTGGACCAGAAGAGATTAAGTTCGCTCGACTGGCCGTGGGCTGGTGGCCGCTGCTCTGGGCTCGCTTATTCGAACGGGTCTCCTTCGTGTCTTGGTGGGCAGTAACATTTGGAAACGAGTGGATGAGTGAAGCCGAATTTGGCACCTCCAATATTTGGAATCATCCATTGTTGCGACGGTGTTTCAGGTGAGCGTATACTAAATTTGCGAGTATGCTCGAATGGTGTGTTGCGGGGTTATTTTTCATTGCGGCTGGCGGCATCATTTGTATCTGCATAGAATCTTCCCTAGATGCATGTATGCATCCTACTAGTGCTTCCAGTGTGAAGTGAATATACATGTGTATTTCGGGCCAATAACGCCTCGCCAAGTTACAGAGCTAGGCTGATTGGCGTCCCGTGCTCTGTCGGTGTACCATAAGCAGACATTTTCGCAAGTTTTGTATGGCCCGTGTGTTGAAGAAATTGCGGTGCTGGTTAGTTGTTTTTAGGCCACGGCAATGCTGCTGTGTTATGGCGCACCATCTCCAGTCTATATCTGTGGCGCACCATCTCCAGTCTATATCTGTGGCGCACCATCTCCAGTGTATATCTGTGGCGCACCATCTCCAGTGTATATCTGTGGCGCACCATCTCCAGTCTATATCTGTGGCGCACCATCTCCAGTCTATATCTGTGGCGCACCATCTCCAGTGTATATCTGTGGCGCACCATCTCCAGTCTATATCTGTGGCGCACCATCTCCAGTCTATATCTGTGGCGCACCATCTCCAGTGTATATCTGTGGCGCACCATCTCCAGTCTATATCTGTGGCGCACCATCTCCAGTCTATATCTGTGGCGCACCATCTCCAGTGTATATCTGTGGCGCACCATCTCCAGTGTATATCTGTGGCGCACCATCTCCAGTGTATATCTGTGGCGCACCATCTCCAGTCTATATCTGTGGCGCACCATCTCCAGTCTATATCTGTGGCGCACCATCTCCAGTCTATATCTGTGGCGCACCATCTCCAGTCTATATCTGTGGCGCACCATCTCCAGTCTATATCTGTGGCGCACCATCTCCAGTCTATATCTGTGGCGCACCATCTCCAGTCTATATCTGTGGCGCACCATCTCCAGTCTATATCTGTGGCGCACCATCTCCAGTGTATATCTGTGGCGCACCATCTCCAGTGTATATCTGTGGCGCACCATCTCCAGTCTATATCTGTGGCGCACCATCTCCAGTGTATATCTGTGGCGCACCATCTCCAGTCTATATCTGTGGCGCACCATCTCCAGTCTATATCTGTGGCGCACCATCTCCAGTCTATATCTGTGGCGCACCATCTCCAGTGTATATCTGTGGCGCACCATCTCCAGTCTATATCTGTGGCGCACCATCTCCAGTGTATATCTGTGGCGCACCATCTCCAGTCTATATCTGTGGCGCACCATCTCCAGTCTATATCTGTGGCGCACCATCTCCAGTCTATATCTGTGGCGCACCATCTCCAGTCTATATCTGTGGCGCACCATCTCCAGTCTATATCTGTGGCGCACCATCTCCAGTCTATATCTGTGGCGCACCATCTCCAGTCTATATCTGTGGCGCACCATCTCCAGTCTATATCTGTGGCGCACCATCTCCAGTCTATATCTGTGGCGCACCATCTCCAGTGTATATCTGTGGCGCACCATCTCCAGTGTATATCTGTGGCGCACCATCTCCAGTGTATATCTGTGGCGCACCATCTCCAGTCTATATCTGTGGCGCACCATCTCCAGTGTATATCTGTGGCGCACCATCTCCAGTCTATATCTGTGGCGCACCATCTCCAGTGTATATCTGTGGCGCTGCAGTGGTGGGTTTTATCCTTCATCGTCTGTGAACGGTGTTGCCATAGCGGGAATCACCGAGGAAAGCTCGCGGTTGAAAGGCGTACGGTTCGATAGAGCATGCATCAGGTACATTTGCCTATTCTGTTCAAGTGGCTCCCCTTGGTTTCCAGTTTTGTCTCGGGCGGCCAGGAGTCGGACGGTGGCGAATTTTTCTCTCCCACGGACACGCCTCTGTGATGTAGCCGGGGTGGCGGTGTGATGTTATCTGTCCGGCGCCTGGCTGCCTCTCTTTGTGCTGCTGGACACGGCGGTTACCGGGCCTGTCAGACAGGTGCTGCCTGCCTGTCTAGTTCCCGCCGCCGCTGACCACTGACCGGCGGCCGCAGACTCCTGGATACGGATACACCGTGCTCAGGGCTGAACAGGGCTGAACACGGTGAACAGGGCTGAACACGGTGAACAGGGCTGAACACGGTGAACAGGGCTGAACCCGGTGAACAGGGCTGAACACGGTGAACAGGGCTGAACACGGTGAACAGGGCTGAACAGGGCTGAACACGGTGAACAGGGCTGAACACGGTGAACAGGGCTGAACACGGTGAACAGGGCTGAACAGGGCTGAACACGGTGAACAGGGCTGAACACGGTGAACAGGGCTGAACACGGTGACCAGGGCTGAACACGGTAAACAGGGCTGAACACGGTAAACAGGGCTGAACACGGTGAACACGGTGAACAGGGCTGAACACGGTGAACAGGGCTGAACACAGTGAACAGGGCTGAACACGGTGAACAGGGCTGAACATGGTGATCAGGGCTGAACATGGCTGAACAGGGCTGAACACGGTGAACAGGGCTGAACACGGTGAACAGGGCTGAACACGGTAAACAGGGCTGAACACGGTGAACAAGGCTGAACACGGTGAACAGGGCTGAACACGGTGAACAGGGCTGAACACGGTGAACAGGGCTGAACACGGCTGAACACGGTGAACAGGGCTGAACACGGTGAACAGGGCTGAACACGGTGAACAGGGCTGAACACGGTGAACAGGGCTGAACACGGTGGACAGGGCTGAACACGGTGGACAGGGCTGAACACGGTGAACAGGGCTGAACACGAGGAGCAGGGCTGATCACGGTGAAAGGGCTGAACACGGTGAACAGGGCTGAACACGGTGAACAGGGCTGAACAGGGCTGAACACGGTGAACAGGGCTGAACACGGTGAACAGGGCTGAACACGGTGAACATGGCTGAACACGGTGACCAGGGCTGAACACGGTAAACAGGGCTGAACACGGTAAACAGGACTGAACACGGTGAACACGGTGAACAGGGCTGAACACAGTGAACAGGGCTGAACACGGTGAACAGGACTGAACATGGTGATCAGGGCTGAACATGGCTGAATAGGGCTGAACACGGTGAACAGGGCTGAACACGGTGAACAGGGCTGAACACGGTAAACAGGGCTGAACACGGTGAACAAGGCTGAACACGGTGAACGGGGCTGAACACGGTGAACAGGGCTGAACACTGTGAACAGGGCTGAACACGGTGAACAGGGCTGAACAGGGCTGAACACGGTGAACAGGGCTGAACACGGTGAACAGGGCTGAACACGGTGAACAGGGCTGAACACGGTGAACAGGGCTGAACACGGTGAACAGGGCTGAACACGGTGAACAGGGCTGAACACGGTGAACAGGGCTGAACACGGTGAACAGGGCTGAACACGGTGATCAGGGCTGAACACGGTAAACAGGGCTGAACACGGTGAACGGGGCTGAACACGGTGAACGGGGATGAACACTGAACAGGGCTGAACACGGTGAACAGGGCTGAACACGGTAAACAGGGCTGAACACGGTGAACGGGGCTGAACACGGTAAACATGGCTAAACAGGGCTGAACACGGTGAACACGGCTGAACAGGGCTGGACACGGTGAACAGGGCTGAACAGGGCTGAACACGGTGAACGGGGCTGGACACGGTGGACGGGGCTGAACACGGTGCAAAGGGTTGAACACGGTAAACAGGGCTGAACACGGTGAACGGGGCTGAACAGGGCTGAACACGGTGAACAGGGCTGAACAGGGCTGCACACGGTGAACACGGCTGAATACGGTGGACAGGGACGGGACGCGAGGAGGCGGGGCGGGCCACGGCCGCGGCTCAGCCGACCACAGATTCCTGGATATGGAGTACCCCGCTCAGGGCTGAACACGGTGAACAGGGCTGAACACTGAACAGGGCTGAACACGGTGAACGGCTGAACACGGTGAACAGGGCTGAACACGGTGAACATGGCTGAACACGGCTGAACACGGCTGAACACGGTGGACAGGGACGGGACGCGAGGAGGGCGGGGCGGGCCACGGCCGCGGCTCAGCCGACCACAGATTCCTGGATACGGGGTACCCCGCTCAGGGCTGAACACGGTGAACAGGGACGGGGCGGGACGGGAGGAGGGCGGGGCGGGCCTCGCCGCACGCACGGCATCGCCCGGGACCGGGAGCCGCCCCATCAAACGGCCAGTCCAGCACCGGTCCTCTGTGCTGGACTGTGATGGACAGAGGTCAGCCCGGCACGCACGGCATCGCCCGAGACCGGGAGCCGCCCCATCAAACGGCCAGTCCAGCACCGGTCCTCTGTGCTTAGCTCGGCGCATAGCTGTGCCCGTGACTCCCCACGGAAGCGACTCGGACACGTGACGTCATACATCGTACGTCGCCTTCGTCAGATTATGGGATCCCATTATCGTCACTGGCGGATCCAGGGGAGGGGGGGGGGGAGGGGGCAAAAGCCCCCCATTCCAAGCTCGACAGGGGCGGCAATAGAAATTAGCCCCCCCCCAAAAAAAAAAACGCTGAAACTGTCGATGAAAATGGGTACTGCCTGCGAAAAAAAAACTTCTTGCGAAATATATATTTTTTTGCCTCGTTCGTGTTTCTTCTATTTGGTGGCTTTTTGGTAGCAGTAGGGATAGGGAAAGTGGCGCGTTTGACGCTATTTTGGAGTGATTCACAGCCAACGTAAGTTGTAATTGTACACGCAGCATCGCAGCCTTTGGTCTCCTGCAGCCTGCTGGGTGGCAGGGGAGCGCGTGAGTGAATTTCCTTGTATAGTTACCTATGTTTTGTGGAATACGTCTACTAGTGTTAAGTAGGGTAGTTAGATTCAGTAAAAATAAATCAAATGTTCTTCTTTTTGTACCTGGGGCATTCCACGACAAACCGACAAAAACCAAGTGCAAAATGACACCGTGTCACCGATTTTGACAAAAATTTATATATGGGGTAAACTTGGGCGCTGAAGCGAGTTGTGAAAGTTGTATTGCAATGCAAGCAGTGGTTCCGTAGATATTGCCTCGGGGATTTGTGTAAGGTCTCGGCGTAGGTCAATCTTTGGCAGCCCATATGGCGGGGAATTTATGAAGCAATATATATTTATTATATGTCATTATAATGTCAATGAGCTGTTTTATAACATGGTAATGTTGATTTTTCATTTTCGAAAATTTCGAAATTTAAACGTTTTAGAAATTTTATAACTTTTTTGGATACCTTTTCTCAAACGCGTTGCTAATTTTTAGCTATGCTATTCTTACGTGTAAGGACGTGTCAATGAAGTGCAAGAATACAATTGAGGGATGCCTCCAAATGTCTCATTTTTTTGTCATTTTACATTATATACAAAATATGTTATTCTCTAATAACTTTTGACTGAATAAAACTACAATGGTACGGTACACGTGATTTTGCTGTTCTCATCAAGACGAGTTGAATGCTCTGCAGCATGACCTCTGACATTTGATGACCTTGACCTTCAATTTCGAAGTTAATATTTTTTTTTTGGATACCCAAGCCAAATGTATTTCCTATTTTTGACTTTATTATTGTTAAGTGTAAAGAAGTGTCGTTCAAACCGAAAAATAAAATTGCTGGTTATTTGGCTTCAAATATGCTAAATTTGGCCATTTTGTTCTTTTTGTGAAAGATATTATTCCCCAATAACTTTTGACTGAATAAAGCTAAAAAGGTAAAATGGACACCATTTTGTTATTTTCGTCAATACGCGTTGCACGATAAACAGTATGACCTCTTTCTAACATTTTGTGACTAAGGTCAATGTCAAGGTTAGGTTTCCAATTGTGACCTATGTGGCGATGTTATATATCTTAGAACTTGTCTTGTTGCGAGGAATTCGATTGTGCTTAAATAACGCCTGATAGTCAATGTCAACTTTTGAATTCATTTTAATTTGAATGTCGAATAGTAACTTCAGAACTTTCTTCTCGGTGTAAAGAAAGCCAGAAAATGTCTCAGTTTGCTTTATAATCATCAACGATCGCGCAATTATTGTAATACAAATGAATTCCTATCTTTAAGACAAGTTCAAAGATATATAACATCGCCGTGTAGGTCAAATTTGGAAAGGTGATCTTGGGCCGTAACCTTGACCTTAGGTCAAGGTCATTAAATGCCAGAAAGAAGTCATTCTTCACAGCATTCAACGCGTCTTGATCATAACAAAATGACGTTTACCGTGCCTTTCTAGCTTTATTCAGTCAAAGGTTATTAGCGAATAACTTTTTTAAATACAAAATAGCATGACAAATGAAGAAAAAAATTGGAGGCAAATATCCATCAATTTTATTTTTGCACTTAATTGACACGTCCTTACTGGTAAGAATAGCATAGCGAAAAATTTAACCCAAGTCCGCAAAATGGGGAAACCTTTTAGGTCATATGGAGGCCCTGGGGCCCGGAAGGCCCCCAGTGAAATTAGCCTCCCCCCATATTGGGAGGCTGGATCCGTCAGTGATTATCGTGCGGCGTTCCCGCCAGAATGCGGCGTTCCCGCCAGAATGCGGGATATCCGCCGTGCGGCCGTGGCGCATGACGTCACGCGTCCGATGACCGCATGGGCAGCGTACGGAGCCTCTCAGACGGGACTACTGGTATGCGAGTCCCTGCAGGCGGCCTCTCACGCGTGGCTATGCAAAACTATGGGTTGTTTTTGGCCTCGCCTGTTTGCCCCAAGGTCACAACGTGCAAATGGCATTGCAAGGCCCATCTTGGTGCCGTGACTCATGTTATGAGAATGCCGGGCACTGCAGTAGCTACATTTGACCCCTGGCAAAGCCGTCCACCGACGCAGGCCATGCTATCGTTATTGATCTAGTGAATGTGTGCCATCATGCCGCGTCAGATCAACACAACATAGCTGCGGTGCCTGTCGGCCACCGGCGCTCGTGCGTATCTCAGACTCAGCAAGGCGTTTCGACCGGCGGCTCTACACGTCGCACTTGGCGCGCTCCCGTGACCGCCGCGCTTTATTCCGGTCTTGTGACCTTGGCTGGTAATTTGGGGTGAGGTGCGGTCAGGCCTGAGGGAGGTGAGCTGGGGTGCGGTCAGGCCTGAGGGAGGTGGGCTGGGGTGTGGTGAGGGATGTGAGCTGGGGTGCGGTGGGGGAGGTGAGCTGGGGTGCTGTGAGGGAGGTGAGCTGGGGTGCGGTGAGGGAGGTGAGCTGGGATGCGGTGAGGGAGGTGAGCTGGGGTGTGATGAGGGAGGTGAGCTGGGGTGCGGTGGGGGAGGTGAGCTGGGGTGTGATGAGAGAGGTGAGCTGGGGTGCGGTGAGGGAGGTGAGCTGGGATGCGGTGAGGGAGGTGAGCTGAGGGGAGGTGAGCTGGGGTGTGATGAGGGATGTGAGCTGGGGTGCGGTGGGGGAGGTGAGCTGGGGTGCGGTGAGGGGAGGTGAGCTGGGGTGCGGTGAGGGAGGTGAGCTGGGGTGCGGTGAGGGAGGTGAACTGGGGTGCGGTGAGGGAGGTGAGCTGGGGTGCGGTGAGGGAGGTGAGCTGGGGTGTGATGAGGGATGTGAGCTGGGGTGCGGTGAGGGAGGTGAGCTGGGGTGCGGTGAGGGAGGTGAGCTGGGGTGCGGTGGGGGAGGTGAGCTAGGGTGCGGTGAGGGAGGTGAGCTGGGGTGCGGTCAGGCCTGAGGGAGGTGAGATGGGGTGCGGTGAGGCCTGAGGGAGGTGAGCTGGGGTGCGGTGAGGCCTGAGGGAGGTGAGCTGGGATGCGGTGGGGGAGGTGAGCTGGGATGCGGCGAGGGAGGTGAGCTGGGGTGCAGTGGGGGAGGTGAGCTGGGGTGCGGTGAGGGAGGTGAGCTGGGGTGCGGTGAGGGAGGTAAGCTGGGGTGCGGTCAGGCCTGAGGGAGGTTAGCTGGGGTGCGGTGAGGCCTGAGGGAGGTGAGCTGGGGTGCGGTGAGGGAGGTGAGCTGGGGTGCGGTCAGGCCTGAGGGAGGTGAGCTGGGGTGCGGTGAGGCCTGAGGGAGGTGAGCTGGGATGCGGTGGGGGAGGTGAGCTGGGATGCGGTGAGGGAGGTGAGCTGGGGTGCAGTGGGGGAGGTGAGCTGGGGTGCGGTGAGGGAGGTGAGCTGGGGTGCGGTGAGGGAGGTAAGCTGGGGTGCGGTCAGGCCTGAGGGAGGTGAGCTGGGGTGCGGTGAGGCCTGAGGGAGGTGAGCTGGGGTGCGGTGAGGGAGGTGAGCTGGGGTGCGGTCAGGCCTGAGGGAGGTGAGCTGGGGTGCGGTGAGGCCTGAGGGAGGTGAGCTGGGGTGCGGTGAGGGAGGTGAGCTGGGGTGCGGTGAGGGAGGTGAGCTGGGGTGCGGTCAGGCCTGAGGGAGGTGAGCTGGGGTGCGGTAAGGCCTGAGGGAGGTGAGCTGGGGTGCGGTGAGGCCTGAGGGAGGTGAGCTGGGGTGCGGTGAGGGAGGTGAGCTGGGGTGCGGTGGGGGAGGTGAGGGAGGTGAGCTGGGGTGTGGTGAGGGAGGTGAGGGGGGTGAGCTGGGGTGCGGTGAGGGAGGTGAGCTAGGGTGCGGTGGGGGAGGTGAGCTGGGATGCGGTGGGTGAGGTGAGCTGGGATGCGGTGAGGGAGGTGAGCTGGGGTGCGGTCAGGTCTGAGGGAGGTGAGCTGGGGTGCGGTGGGGGAAGGTGAGGGAGGTGAGCTGGGGTGTGGTGAGGGAGGTGAGGGAGGTGAGCTGGGGTGCGGTGAGGGAGGTGAGCTAGGGTGCGGTGAGGGAGGTGAGCTAGGGTGCGGTGGGGGAGGTGAGCTGGGATGCGGTGAGGGAGGTGAGCTGGGGTGCGGTCAGGCCTGAGGGAGGTGAGCTGGGGTGCGGTCAGGCCTGAGGGAGGTGAGCTGGGGTGCGGTGAGGGAGGTGAGCTGGGGTGCGGTGAGGCCTGAGGGAGGTGAGCTGGGGTGCGGTGAGGGAGGTGAGCTGGGGTGCGGTGAGGCCTGAGGGAGGTGAGCTGGGGTGCGGTGGGGGAGGTGAGCTGGGATGCGGTGAGGGAGGTGAGCTGGGGTGCGGTGAGGGAGGTGAGCTGGGGTGCGGTCAGGCCTGAGGGAGGTGAGCTGGGGTGCGGTCAGGCCTGAGGGAGGTGAGCTGGGGTGCGGTGGGGGAGGTGAGCTGGGGTGCGGTGAGGGAGGTGAGCTGGGGTGCGGACTGCGGTGGGCGTGGCCTGACGCATGGCTCCACCGTCGGCGTCTCACTGGAGTGGCCACTATGCCGCTATGTGGGGTGACCGGTCAGCCCGGTACTGCTGCTAACCGCAGCACCGGTGCGGTGAGGGTCGGGTCGGGCAGGCAGGGCAGAGGGCACTCGGCCGGCCGCGTCGCTCCGCTGCTGCTGCTGCCACTGCCTGCCGTCTATCCGACCTTGGCGCCCGGCAGCCAAGGCTGATGAGTGCCGCTGCTGGGACGGCCGAGGGGCGAGGATGCTGCCGCGCCGATACCCCGCCCGTTCCGCCCGTTACCCCTGCAGCAGCTGCGGCCCATGTGAGCCTGGCAGCTCTGGTAGCTCTGGTAGCTCGGTGGGAGGGGGCGGGGGCGGCGCCGGCGCCGGCGCCGTCTCGGCGCGTCCAGCCGTTACCGGGCCGGCGCCAGTTGGCGGCCGGCCGCGTCGGTAGAGGGTCCACGGCCGCCTCCTAGCAGCCTCCCGCCGCCGCCTGCCGGATCACTGAACAGCCAACATTACCGCCGGCCGG
>JAXIVJ010007711.1:0-59319 GCA_036785665.1 Chirona hameri
AATACACCGATGGGATTGGGCTGGGGTCTGGAAAGATGCCTGTTGCCACGCCCGTCAGCAGTACAAACATATTGGGTATGCACACGGAGGTAAGAAGAAAACGCCCGACATTTACAAAATACATAAGGCTTTGTTAAGTGACTTTTTGCAATTGTTCTGAACTTTATTGGAACAATCAAAATGCGATGGGCGTAGGCATTTTCAAAATACCTTCTCTTATAAGTCTAATTACAAAATTATGTAATCTCATGTTAGCGACGGAAGAACGTATTGGTTTGTTTGTTGTTAATTGGGTGAAAAGATGATTATAGGTTGCGTCCTCCGCGTCCTACCATCGTTAAATCAATGCAGCTGACTTGCGCTGATATCGCAGCCGCTGCTCCGCCCCGTCTACGCAGGTGAGCGCATTGGCCGAGGTCCGAGTGGGGAGGGTGGAGTCCCAGTTATGAGGATTCAAGCTCTAAAAAGATGAGCAACGCGTTCTAAAAACGATCTTAAGCTCATACGTCAGAAGCGCCGATTGCGGCCACCACCCCAGTCTTGTGTGGGGTTATACTAGTCATGTTATACAGATGCAGAGGCGGCTTACCCAGGGTAGCAATGCTGTCTCTCTCCGTCTCTCCGTCTCTCCGTCTCTCCGTCTCTCCGTCTCTCCGTCTCTCCGTCTCTCCGTCTCTCCGTCTCTCCGTCTCTCCGTCTCTCCGTCTCTCCGTCTCTCCGTATCCCTTGCTCTGGCTCTGGCTCTGGCTCTGGCTCCGGCTCCGGCTCCGGCTCCGGCTCCGGCTCCGGCTCCGGCTCCGGCTCCGGCTCCGGCTCCGGCTCCGGCTCCGGCTCCGGCTCCGGCTCCGGCTCCGACTCCGGCTCCGGCTCCGGCTCCGGCTCCGGCTCCGGCTCCGGCTCCGGCTCCCGCTCCCGCTCCCGCTCCCGCTCCCGCTCCCGCTCCCGCTCCCGCTCCCGCTCCCGCTCCCGCTCCCGCTCCCGCTCCCGCTCCCGCTCTCGCTCTCGCTCTCGCTCTGGCTCTGGCTCTGGCTCTCGCTCTCGCTCTCGCTCTCGCTCTCGCTCTCGCTCTCGCTCTCGCTCTCGCTCTCGCTCTCGCTCTCGCTCTCGCTCCTCGCTTCTCGCCCTCGCACTCGCCCTCGCCCTCGCCCTCGCCCTCGCCCTCGCCCTCGCCCTCGCCCTCGCCCTCGCCCTCGCCCTCGCCCTCGCCCTCGCCCTCGCTCTCGCTCTCGCTCTCGCTCTCGCTCTCGCTCTCGCTCTCGCTCTCGCTCTCGCTCTCGCTCTCGCTCTCGCTCTCGCTCTCTCTCTCTCTCTCTCTCTCTCTCTCTCTCTCTCTCTCTCTCTCTCTCTCTCTCTCTCTCCTTCCAAGCCAACTGCTTGTACCGTGAGTTAAAATCGGACATCAGCAACCGGCTACAGCTTGTATCATAACATGAAGGGCATGACCTCAGGTTCCACCTGCTGCAGCTGGACCTGTCATTGGTTAATTACCAGTACGGGGTGGAGTCGAACGTCACGTCACTAACGTCACGAGCTCCCGCTTACGATGAAGATCAGCAACGGAAGGTACCAATATTTTAGCGTAATCGGATCCCAGATCAGTTCGGAGGTATCTTAGCTAAAATCACGAACAACAGGGCCCAGGTCACGTGACCCCATCTCCCAAAAACTTGTTGTCGTACCACAGTCACAGTTTTGGGATGATCAGTTTTACACTTACAGGATTGCATAAGGTCACATATATCTACAATTCGTTTTTCTTGGATTTATAATATCATCGACCTAAGGTCGGTTTAATTTGGTGACCTCCCCATTATAAGTCTAAGGGGAAATATTCAAATGCTTCCTGTTCTAAGGAGACGCAAGATAGCAGTCTAATTCCTTCTGGATCATGCTATTAGCCGTTTTCACGAAGGATTTTGCGTTTGGGGCGATTGGGGCGTTTGGGGCGTTTGGGGAGTTTCGGTCGATTGGGGCGTTTTGGGTAAATGGGTCTATAGCTCGTAAGAACTTGTCTTTTTCCGGTGATTTTTGGTATCAATCGCAATTTTATGAATTAATGTACAAGTATATGCTCTTACAATTCAATATTTCCTGTTAGTTTGCTTTGAATATTCAAATTCTTGAGAAAATCTGGCAATTTTGGGTTGCGTTAGTTCCTTCTACAAAATATACCGAAAAATCCCCAAAAGAGGCTAACAAGTATACTAGATAATCAGCTTTGATTAATAAAATACGCAATTGACACTTAGTTAGTGCAAAATTGAACATATCAATGACAAAGAAATATAATATTATGATGACAAATGCAATACAATGTAAAAAGCATAGACAGGCCTTAATTCATCGTCGCTCCGTTCCGCTGTTATTGTCCAATTTAGAGCGGTAACTTCGTCGGTTTGCGAAAACCGGAACAATCCTTACTCATTTATTTAAGCAACGAATCACACCAAATGTTCTTGATTTGATCAATTGATTAATTGATGAATCTCATAAAAGCTGAAAGAACCTCAGAAAAAGCACTTATAAACCCATGAAACGTGCGGCCTTTCTGCAGCCACTGGTACTGAAAACTCAAAAATGGCTGCTCTAGATCGAACGGACGGCATGGCTGGGCGCAGACTACGGCTCTGCACATGCGCAACGTGACGTCAGGCGACCGGCTGGCTCCTCGCCATTGTGACGGGCCGGCTGGCGCCGGAGCCACGTGGTCGCCATGGTTGCCGGGCGGCGGCGCCTGCGCGGAGCCAGCGCAGAGCCGGAGCCAGCATTCTCGTCATCTTACAACAAATGATCAAAACGAAATCGCTAATTATAATTAATCCTTGTTATCAAAAGTAAATATGACTGAGAATATGAATGGACTAATTCATCTAGTTTTCATTGAAATAAGCTATTATTCCTGAAAACCATGTCGTTGCAAAATATGACCATTTCCCGAACCCCGCACATCCGGGATTCAAGCAAGATGGAGCCTCACCAAACGCCCCAATCCACCACAGCCATCTGGCATCACCAGAGCTAGTTTAAGATGACATTTTTAATTTTAAGTAAACTATGGTGTTATCATTACAATGGAATTTCCAGAAAAATGCATTAATTCATGAAGTTGCGATTGATGTCAAAAATCACCGGGAAAAGCCGTGTTCTTACGAGTTATATACCCATTTACACAAAACGCCCCAATCGTCCCAATCGCCCCAATCGCCCCAAACGCCCCAAACGCCCCAAACGCCCCAAACGCAAAATTCTTCGTGAAAACGGCTATTATAGGACATTCTTGGTGACCTAGGTTGCCATTTTTGTTCAGTACCCCTACAGGGTCAGCCGACATCCTCCGAGGTCACCTTGTTGGTGACCTCGGATGACCTCGGCTGACCCTGTATGGGTCACTGAGCAAAAATGGCAACCTAGGTCACCAAGAATGTCCTATAACAACATGATCCATTTTCTTAATGTCAATAACTCTCGACATATTGACGACAGAGAAGTGAAACCAGCACCAATGTGTTTATCTCGTCGCGGCACGTCTTCCCATATGCAACATGACCTACTTGGGTTACCACCCCTTGACCTGGACCTGAGGTCACATTTGTAGGTTGACCTGACCTGGTCAACATTAATATGAGTGGAAGAGCCATGATGAGACAAGCACGTTGGCGTCACAATTATTGCCTAGTTGTTAGGTTAAAAGCTATTCTTGTTAACTTGTTTTTAAAATAGCCTTTTTGACATTTGATGAGCTCTGGAGCCTAAACTATTGACCTCAGCTCAAATTCAAGGACACCTTAGCGATTTCGTTTTTCAAGAGATTTCCATTGTTTGGTTTTCGTTTGTTCCTAGCTATCATAGTTCCTGTGATATATGGGGGTTTCTGGAGCGAAGTCATAAAACTTGCAAATCTGAACTTTGATGACCTCTGGTGACATCAATATTGACTTAAATAAAACATTTCTGAAAATCCTCGAATGCGCTTTTTGAGAGTTTTTGAACGTTTTTTTCCGCGTCTTTCTAGCTCTTTTAGTTTTCGAGTTAGAGGGTGGGGTCCCAACACAATCAAATCCATTGTCCTGACGATGGATCTCCATTGAAAATTCACTAGTACCCGGCCCCGGCCCCGGGGAATCTATTGTCCTGATTTCCCGCGCCGTGCCGGGGGGGGGGGCGTTTAGACGCCCCCTAAGGTTGTTCAAGGATAGCGAAAAAACAGCGGCGCGCAGCGCCGCCGTTCTTGGCACAACTGTTAAGGCATCAATTGTCCACATATTCTAAAATGCTTGACTACGGGTCATCTCAGGTCAGGTCACCAGGCCAAGTCACGTGACTCCACCTCCAAAAAGTGTGCGGTCGTACCACAGCCACAGTTTTTGGCCGATCGATTTCGTACTTACAGGATTGCATAAGGGTAATGGCACCTACAATTCGTTTATCTCGGATTTTGTATATCGGCAACCTAACGTCGGGTCAATTTCGGACCTCTCCATTATAAGTCAATGGGGAAATATTCAAATGCTTCCTATTCTGAAGATACACATGATATCAGCCCTATTCCTTCTGGATGATGTTATTATAGGCCTTTCTTGAAGACCCATGTGTATTTTTGGTTCGGTGACCCCACGTGTTGAATCTATCGTCCGGATTGTTGTTTTTTCTCGGCCGATTTTTGTTTTTATTATTTTATTATTTTATTATATAATTATTATGGAGTATTGGCAATCAAGAGCTGAAACGCAACTGCTAATTACACAAATATATACAAATGTGCATACATACTGACGTGATGAATATGATGATTGAGTTAACCCGCGCTGCGATGGGGGGTAAATTTTACCTCCCCCTCCCGGATTTACTCAATAACTTGAAAACTATGACAGATAGCGAAATTAGACTTACGGTACCTTATGGTGCATCAATTCTACATCTTCCTTTTTTTGTGTGGTAAATTCGTGATTTTTTTTGCGAGATAATGACGTTTTAGTGACGACATATCATGCCATTTTTGGTGGAAAAAACGTTAGATGTTTTAAAAATCGTAGAAAATAGCATGTTGATGCAAATTGCAAATAATAGACGTCAGAAGAAAGGAAATAACATTGTCTTTCAAATGGTTATCTCGGAATTTCAAACTTTTGGGTTTTTGACCCCAAAAATGGAAAATAAATTGTGGGGAAGAATTTACGCAAGTTTTTTTTGAAGATTTGCAACAACAAAGAACGGATGATATATTAGAGAACCGAGTATGAACGATGCTCAAACCAAATTTAAAAGCAATATATTTATTTTTGACTGACGTATGGCTCTCTAAGAATAAGTAACTCATGATGTCACTTTTTTAAATTGCGTTTTTCGGCTTTTACTGACCAGATACAGACAAATAAATGCCACCTCTGTATTTATCCGACAAAACTAGTCTAGAAACATGCAATCTTTATTTATATTAATTAATTTCGAATTTTGACTTTATTGTGACCTGACCTTGACCTGATGACCATTATATGGTGTCAGGCTGTGAAAATGGCTGCTTCTATCGAATTATACGTGTAAAATAACCCATGCAACATGTGTCGTATGGCTTTCGTAGACCTGTGACCTTTTGTGACCTGACCTTGACCTTGACCTTTGCTTACAATTTAACTTTTACTTATGTGGGAGATGCATTAGCATTTGGGAGCACTTTGTGAGATAACAGTTGCAATATAAGGCTTTGGATGGAAAGTATAGCCCAAAAACCCAAATACTTAAATTTCGACACTTGACCTGACCGTGACCTGACATGTGACCTTATGTTAATAATTTAGGGTATGCGTTAGATTATTGTCACTCAGAGCTTTCGAACGCCGCCTTGCGCGTTTCGCTGCGGTTATTGGTTCGGAAGATACGAGGGGGGGGTAAAATTTACCCCCCAGCACCGGACGTTCGGATGGAGACCCCAGCGCCGCGCGGGTTAATAATACATCTGTAGCCTATTTCACAAAGCAAAAAAGTTTGTAATTACAAAGAATTTCTTTGTAATTACAAATGATGTGTACACATGTTTGTAGTTTGGATTTCACAAACCACAGGGCAGTAAATCTCAATTTACTATTTACAAACTACTTTACAAAGATATTGTTTGTAAAAATGTTTGCAATTGCACATGTTCTATTTCTCAAGGGTTGACGGAAGTGAGGAAATGTTTGCAATTACAAACTTGTAATTCCAGTGGGTCAGGGGTTCTGAATTTCAGAAACTGCATTGACAGTTGACATTGTTTGACTGTTCAGTAGAGCTGTCATTTGTCAGGCCTGAGACCACCGGCGCCGCGCCGCAAACACTGTTCAACTACCCGCCACTACCCACGTGCTCAATTAAGCTGTCAACTACCCACAGCTACCCTCAACATAAATTGTACTATTTTGGGATTGAAGAAAATTAAAGCAAAAACCTGTAAATTATGCAAATTCATGCAATAAACTTGAATGATATTGCTGGTATGAAAGCGCTACCCACGTGGGTGTTGGTGGGTAGTTACTACCCACGTGGGTAGTAACTACCCACGTCTCGAGGGTAAGCGGGTAGAAAAGTGGCACCTCTACTGTTCGGGTTATTTTCTTGGTGAGGTTGTTACGTTACCGAAGTTGTTAGGGTAATGGTTTAGTTATGCATAGGTATAGCTGCCCTCCAAAAAAGTTATTTCCCGAGAGATTCGAAAAGGGATCTCCAGCTTTGAAGTCCCAGTGCACCAATTACCGATTGCGCTGTGAGGGGCGCCTTTGTGCGGAGAACCGCATGGCGATAGAATTGCAGCGATCAACGATGTCTTGTGCAATGTCAGTGAACCTTCACCCTTTACGAAGTAGGAAATCGGCTAGGTTAGGTGAACAAATGGTAAAGAAATTCAACGATCTTTCTTTTAAGAGTAGTTCTGTTGTTATGCTCCGCCTCCTGGTGAATGGTCAAATTCTGTTTACTCTAACTGCTTACCAAGATGTATTTTTACGATCAGAGTTTGCATTCCGATGAAATGTTAATTAAAAGATGATTCTCCCTATAACTAATTTTATATTTAATAAAAAAATAAACCACAATGTAATATTTGTTAAATTAATTTGTTAACAATCAAATTATTTGTCATTAGCATCAAGTTTAATACAAACGTTCTTGATTTCAAGCTTTCTGCTGTACTAACATTTGTGTTTACAATTTTCTTAACAATCGGTAATTCAGAGGTGGCGAATGTTTGTGAAATGTCTTTTTGTCAGGTTTGCAATATTTTCTTGCGTTTGTAATCGCAAACATGTGTAATTACTAACTTCTTTGTGAAATAGGCCTCTGAAGTGGTTTTGACGATAAGTATTTCTAAGAACATGATCGCTTGGTAAAATTTCACAGGAATGACATAGTAATGATTTTTGCTGGCATTTTGACCCCCGAGTACTTTAACCCTATTTGTAACAGGCTCCTGGCTACCCATATTTGTAAAAGGTGGGGGGGGGGCGGATTCCGCCCCCCCCCCGGAGATCTCGAGATCTACCCGTCCGATTTTCACAAATGAAACGGCGTTTGGTTCCCCTCATCACGATCTACATTTCTAAAAAAATAGAACAAATCGACATTTTTGATAGGGGGGCAACAGGGGGGGGGGGGGGGGCAAAAACTACACATTTTAGTGGTATATGTGATCCAACGCAGCTGTCATGTTTATCAACTGATTTTAACACAACCAATAGCAATTGAAAGAGATTGAATTGGAGATTGATATTTGGCGATCACTTTTGAAAATTCAAAAATTATAGGCGTGTGCAGGTCACTCAATATGGGGGTGAAGTAAATGCGGAATAAAACTATTTTAATACTTTTTTAATAAATGAAATGGTATGTTAATGTGACATTAGGCAAAACAGTTATAAATCATATTTTTGGCATAGGCGGTACAAGGTTAGTGAAAAAGGGAGGTCAAATAGGAAAAAATATTAACCGCAGGCATGTTGCTATCCAGAACTATAAATACATTTATGATC
The DNA here is from genome assembly GCA_036785665.1 of Chirona hameri. Taxonomy (NCBI): domain Eukaryota; kingdom Metazoa; phylum Arthropoda; class Thecostraca; order Balanomorpha; family Balanidae; genus Chirona; species Chirona hameri. The sequence goes on from JAXIVJ010007711.1 coordinate 7,998, forward strand.
GAAGATACTTCCTTTTTGCACATTGTACTTCATCGTAGGCGCATCCAGGATCCAAACTGGGGAGGCGCAAGACTTTTTGATAAGTATATTATCCGCTATTATGATATTAACTAGTCAACTGTGACTATTTCACTTACAACTTCAATTCACATTGCTTACCCCCCTTTTTACCCTACCTGGACTCGCCTATTATCTCATAGACGTTCGTAGAGTACCCTGTGGTGCGTGTTTCATCCGAAAACTGCAGTATGTTATGTCATTGCAGGCCCATGCATCTTAGTTTCCTTGCAATAATATGACCCCCTTTCTTCCATTCCTGAGCGCGCCTCTGCAAAAAAATGATTGTATTCCCTCTCCTGGCCTTATATCTGCATATATCATTATAAGTTAACCGTCTATTGCGCCGTAATCGCTGGCATATCGTCATCACCATGCCAGTCACACCCTTTTCATGTGCCTGAACACGCCCATAAAACTCTATATGTGATACATTATACAAATAATAGAAGGAGAAGCTATCTTTTACATCTTGATAGCTATAAATGCTCCTTACATTGCTCTATTGGCTTCCCGCCAAGCATTTAATACTTCCTGGACCCCCCCCCCCCTTTCAAGCCCCTGAAACCGCCTCTGCCATGCAATTTGTATGGTATTTCATTAACATCAACTAATTTGCACTTGTTGCAATCACCGTAAACCGATGTAACTCCTTCATAGTTGAGGCAGTCAGGAAGAAACCGTGTGAAGATCGCATTTCCGTATTATCGACAAATATCGCCGCCGAACCCTCCCAAAACCGTGCCCTGGAACCGCCTCTGTTCAGGTTAAGAACTCAAAATTACGACTCCAAATGCGAAATTCAATTCTAGGAAAAGTCCCAAAATTGCATGGGCCTGCTTCCAGCCGTTCTGGAGATATCTGCGAAAAACATGAGGGGGGGGGGGGCGGAATCCGCCCCCCCACCAGTTACAAATAGGGTTAAGGGTAAAAACATTTTGTCCCTGACCTTATCCATAAGGACAGCACACTTTACCACCCCTGAATAGCGAAGCCGTCCTCCCAACATGTAAACATAGTGTCATTTGCTGCTTGTAGAAGCATTTCACTTCCGAAATACATATATTGTACGCAGTTTTATTCTTATGGCCAGACTAAAAGTTTGATTTTTAGTTTGATTTAGCTTGTAATTGCTTACGCTGTGTATCTTATGTGTTCTATCTCGTTTCTCCCAGGCCGCGTAGATAACGTGCTTTTTCGTTATTTTGTAGTGCACTCTGTTGGCGCGACATGTAGTCAGTATCTTTGCCAGTTTCAGCTTTCTGCTGCTTGTTGTCTCTGGGTAGTGGGTATGTGCCATGATTTCGAAGGAATGTGTTGCAGGATGTGCTCAAGTAATGCAATGGAATGTAATACGTGTGTGGGGAAGTTCGGCACTATTTGCTTGTCATATGTGCTCGAATATATGTAGTAAACAGTCACAATGTCTGATGCTGGTCATGAATTTTCGAGATTGCGTAAAGCGAAGAGGTTGTAACCAGTGGCGGCTGGTGGTCCTCAAGTACCTGAGGCCCAACTTCCAAGTCCGAGAGTCGCAACGGGAAGGATACGTCCGTATGCCCGTATGCAATACTGAAATTTTCAAATATATCGGGCAAATACTGTGGCTTTGGCACGACCTCAAACATTTTTGGAGGTAAGGTCACTTGACGGGACCTGGTAACCTGACCTAAGATGACGTGAGGTCAAAATGTTAACCCAATGTGGGTAATTGATGCCAGAATAGCTGTGCCAAAATTTTGCGGTACTACGCGTCGCAGTTTTCCTGCTATTCTCGAAAGAGTTCAGGATGGGGTCGAAATGACCCCCTCCCAACCAGGGCGAGGGTTAATATATTCGTCGAATTCAAATCATATTTTCTTAACCTAACAAAACGCTACCCTACATAATTATCTTATCTATATCAACTATGTAATTCATCCATCCGTCGAGTTTAAACTAAACCATACTCCAAACCGTACATTCCGAAGTGGCTCATGCCATTTGGGGTGATAATCGTACTACATGGTACCAAAAGCCGCCCTTAATTAATGGCTGCTTTTGGTACCATGTAGGCTGGCTTACATGATGCTGGTAAACGTCTTACCATTGAAGTAGATGACCCGTTATGCATATATCGACCCCAGATCTGGATAGAAGAAGCAGTAGCGAGCAGGTTAACATGCATTTTTCAAGTAAATAGTATTCGGAAGTATTCGAAGTTCAATATGAAAAACTCCTCGACTTCCGTAGCTTTAACATATACATTCCCTCGGGCGGCCTCGTGGTGACGTCACGCGGGGATTGTCAGGCCTAGTCGGAACTAAACTTCGCCACGGCCTACGTGCGCCCTCTGTCGGCCTAATATGGCAATAACGAAATAACGGCTCGGATGCCGCCGTAATCCAGGGACGGCTGTGCCGGCCGGCCGCCCATCTGAAATTAGCACTGCCGGCCGGGCCAGGCAGCACTGCACGCTATTTGTGTTCCATTCTGTGGTTAATTTGATATTCAGTGGCAGGCTATCGACGGAGACAGCCGTCCTCCGATGAGGTTTCGGGAATGAATAAAACATGGGACAACTTTGGATTGTTCGATTATCCAAATGTAAGATCGGTTTCATTTGGTAGCCAACAAAAAGACAGGAAGGATGTAAAATTACTCAAACTTCGCTTGGAAACTGGAAGTTCTGAATTATCCAAAGCGAGATGGCCGAATGATTATGCACCATTCATCCTGTGGATAGCTTTACAAAGCCAAAATAATTGACAACCCCACACACATTTAGATTCGCACTTCGTTAAGTACATAACACAAATGTTTTTTCGATGCCTGGGTCACAATGGTATGGAAAAAAAGAGACAATTAGACACCGAATCTTAACAGATAAAACTAGAATCTGGTTCAGCCGTTCACCAGTCAACCCTTTAAAATAGTAACCGGCGCCGTGCCGGGAGAGCAGCTGCGGGCGATCCGCCGCTCCGCTGCAGTTGGGACGTCTTATTACCGAGCGGACGCGAAGTCTTCCCATCAACTAGGGGGAAAACATTTACGTATGGGCGGCCTGACCGTAGCTATGGTTTTCAGAGTCTTATTTCTTTTCAACTACTGGGTTTATGTAGGTGAAAATTTGCACACAAAAATGTCAATGTCGTAAAATATGGTATTAAGATTCCGAAATTCTACTTTCTTGGTTTTAGTAGCAACGCGTGCCGACACACAACCCTGTCTTCCCTGAGAGTGGTCTATGGTGGCGGCGGCGGCGGCGGTGGCGGTGGCGGTGGCGGTGGCGGTGACGGTGGCGGTGGCGGTGGCGGCGGTGGCGGCGGTGGCGGCGATGGCGGCGGTGGTGGCGGTGGCGGAGGTGGTGGTGGCGACGGTGGTTGCGCAACTTGCGGCCGCGACTCACCGGCTTCGCGCCCGGCCGGCCCCGACTGACCCGCCCAGTCACGTGACCGCCTGCGGCCGGCGAATGACACCTACCGGGGTCGCCGTCCCTGTCAAGTCCTGTTTAAAAAGGGAAGATGCATGTGCTCTTTCTTTCACATTATAAATAACGCTTAAAAACTTAAAAATAGTCCGCTCGGATCCCGATCCAACAAGGGCGTTTGCCTGACCTACCCAGTGGTCAGGGCGTTTTACTGACATACCCAGTGGTCAGGGCGTTTTACTGACCTACCCAGTGGTCAGGGCGTTTTACTGACATACCCAGTGGTCAGGGCGTTTTACTGAACCAACCCAGTGGTCAGGACGTTTTACTGACCTACCCAGTGGTCAGGGCGTTTTACTGACATACCCAGTGGTCAGGGCGTTGTACTGACCTACCCAGTGATCAGGACGTTTAACTGACCTACCCAGTGGGCAGGGCGTTTTACTGACCTACCCAGTGGTCAGGGTGTTTTACTGACCTACCCAGTGATCAGGGCGTTTGACTGACCTACCCAGTGGTCAGGGCGTTTGACTGACCCTTCCAGTGGTCAGGGCGTTTTACTGACATACCCAGTGGTCAGGGCGTTTTACTGACCTACCTAGTGGTCAGGGCGTTTTACTGACCTACCCAGTGGTCAGGGCGTTTGACTGACCTACCCAGTGGGCAGGGCGTTTTACTGACCTACCCAGTGGTCAGGGCGTTTTACTGACCTACCCAGTGGTCAGGGCGTTGTACTGACTCACCCAGTGGTTAGGGCGTTTTACTGACATACCCAGTGGTCAGGGCGTTTTACTGACCTACCCAGTGGTCAGGGCGTTTAACTGACCTACCCAGTGGTCAGGGCGTTTTACTGACCTACCCAGTGGTCAGTGCGTTGTACTGACCTACCCAGTGGTCAGGGCGTTTTACTGACCTACCCAGTGGTCAGGGCGTTTTACTGACCTACCCAGTGGTCAGGGCGCTTGACTGACCTACCCAGTGGTCAGGGTGTTGTACTGACCTACCCAGTGGTCAGGGCGTTTTACTGACTTACCCAGCGGTCAGGGCGTTTTACTGACCTACCCAGTGGTCAGGACGTTTTACTGACCTACCCAGTGGCCAGGGCGTTTTACTGACCTACCCAGTGGTCAGAGCGTTTTACTGACCTACCCAGTGGTCAGGGCGTTTTACTGACCTACCCAGTGGTCAGGGTGTTTTACTGACCTACCCAGTGGTCAGGGCGTTTTACTGACCTACCCAGTGGTCAGGGCATTGTACTGACCTACCAGTGGTCAGGATGTTTTACAGACCTACCCAGTGGTCAGGACGTTTTACTAACCTATCCAGCGGTCAGGGCGTTTTACTGACCTACCCAGTGGTCAGGGTGTTTTACTGACCTACCCAGTGGTCAGGGCGTTTTACTGACCTACCCAGTGGTCAGGGTGTTTGACTGACCTACCCAGTGGTCAGGGCGTTTTACTGACCTTCCCAGCGGTCAGGACGTTTTACTGACCTACCCAGTGGTCAGGGTGTTTTACTGACCTACCCAGTGGTCAGGGCGTTTTACTGACCTTCCCAGCGGTCAGGACGTTTTACTGACCTACCCAGTGGTCAGGGTGTTTTACTGACCTACCCCGTGGTCAGGGCGTTTTACTGACCTACCCAGTGGTCAGGGCGTTGTACTGACCTACCCAGTGATCAGGGCGTTTTACTGACCTACCCAGTGGTCAGGGCGTTTTACTGACCTACCCAGTGGTCAGGGTGTTTTACTGACCTACCAAGTGGTCAGGGCGTTGTACTGACCTACCCAGTGGTCAGGGCGTTGTACTGACCTACCCAGTGGTCAGGGCGTTGTACTAACCTACCCAGTGGTCAGGGCGTTGTACTGACCTACCCAGTGGTCAGGGTGTTTTACTGACCTACCCAGTGGTCAGGGCGTTTTACTGACCTACCCAGTGGTCAGGACGTTTCACTGACCTACCCAGTGGTCAGGGTGTTTTACTGACCTATCCAGTGGTCAGGGCGTTTTACTGGCCTACCCAGTGGTCAGGGCGTTTAACTGACATGCCCATGGTCAGGGCGTTTAACTGACCTACCCAGTGGGCAGGGCGTTTTACTGACCTACCCAGTGGTCAGGGCGTTTGACTGACCTACCCAGTAGTCAGGGCGTTTTACTGACCTACCCAGTGGTCAGATCGATTGACTGACCTACCCAGTGGTCAGGGCGTTTTACTGACCTACCCAGTGGTCAGGGCGTTTTACTGACCTACCCAGTGGTCAGGGCGTTTTACTGACCTACCCAGTGGTCAGGGCGTTTTACTGACCTACCCAGTGGTCAGGGTGTTTTACTGACCTACCCAGTGGTCAGGGGGTTTTACTGACCTACCCAATGGTCAGGACGTTTTACTGACCTACCCAGTGGTCAGAGTGTTTTACTGACCTATCCAGTGATCAGGGCGTTTTACTGGCCTACCCAGTGGTCAGGGCGTTTAACTGCCATACCCAGTGGTCAGGGCGTTTAACTGACCTACCCAGTGGTCAGGGCGTTTTACTGACCTACTCAGTGGTCAGGGCGTTTGACTGACCTACCCAGTGGTCAGGGCGTTTTACTGACCTACCCAGTGGTCAGGGCGATTGACTGACCTACCCAGTGGACAGGGCGTTTCACTGACCTACCCAGTGGTCAGGGCGGTTGACTGACATACCCAGTGGTCAGGGAGTTTTACTGACCTACCCAGTGGTCAGGGCGTTTAACTGACCTACCCAGCGGTCAGGGCGTTTTACTGACCTACCCAATGGTCAGGGTGTTTTACTGACCTACGCAGTGGTCAGGGCGTTTTAATAACCCCCCAGTGATCAGGGTGTTGTACTGACCTACCCAGTGGTCAGGGCGTTTTACTGACCTACCTAGCGGTCAGGGCGTTTTACTGACCTACCCAGTGGTCAGGGCGTTTTACTGACCTACCCAGTGGTCAGAGCGTTTTACTGACATACCCAGTGGTCAGGGCGTTGTACTGACCTACCCAGTGATCAGGGCGTTTAACTGACCTACCCAGTGGTCAGGGCGTTTTACTGACCTACCCAGTGGTCAGGGTATTTTACTGACCTACCCAGTGGTCAGGGCTTTTTACTGACCTACCCAGTGGTCTGGGCGTTTGACTGACCTACCCAGTGGACAGGGCGTTGTACTGACATACCCAGTGGTCAGGGCGTTTAACTGACCTACCCAGTGGTCAGGGCGTTTTACTGACATACCCAGTGGTCAGGGCGTTTTACTGACCTAACCAGTGGTCAGGGCGTTTTACTGACCTACCCAGTGGTCAGGGTGTTTTACTGACCTACCCAGTGGTCAGGGCGTTTTACTGACCTACCCAGTGGTCAGGGCATTGTACTGACCTACCCAGTGGTCAGGGTGTTTTACTGACCTACCCAGTGGTCAGGACGTTTTACTAACCTATCCAGCGGTCAGGGCGTTTTACTGACCTACCCAGTGGTCAGGGTGTTTTACTGACCTACCCAGTGGTCAGAGCGTTTTACTGACCTACCCAGTGGTCAGGGTGTTTTACTGACCTACCCAGTGGTCAGGGCGTTTTACTGACCTTCCCAGCGGTCAGGACGTTTTACTGACCTACCCAGTGGTCAGGGTGTTTTACTGACCTACCCAGTGGTCAGGGCGTTTTACTGACCTACCCTGTGGTCAGGGCGTTTTACTGACCTACCCAGTGGTCAGGGCGTTGTACTGACCTACCCAGTGATCAGGGCGTTTTACTGACCTACCCAGTGGTCAGGGCGTTTTACTGACCTACCCAGTGGTCAGGGTGTTTTACTGACCTACCAAGTGGTCAGGGCGTTGTACTGACATGCCCATGGTCAGGGCGTTTAACTGACCAAGCCAGTGGTCAGGGCGTTTTACTGACCTACCCAGTGGTCACGGCGTTTGACTGACCTACCCAGTGGTCAGGGCGTTTTACTGACCTACCCAGTGGTCAGGGCGTTTTAACTGACCTACCCAGTGGTCAGGGCGTTTTACTGACCTACCCAGTGGTCAGGGTGTTTTACTGACCTACCCAGTGGTCAGGGCGTTTTACTGACCTACCCAGTGGTCAGGACGTTTTACTGACCTACCCAGTGGTCAGGGTGTTTTACTGACCTATCCAGTGGTCAGGGCGTTTTACTGGCCTACCCAGTGGTCAGGGCGTTTAACTGACATACCCAGTGGTCAGGGCGTTTAACTGACCTACCCAGTGGTCAGGGCGTTTTACTGACCTACCCAGTGGTCAGGGCGTTTGACTGACCTACCCAGTGGTCAGGGCGTTTTACTGACCTACCCAGTGGTCAGGGCGATTGACTGACCTACCCAGTGGTCAGGGCGTTTTACTGACCTACCCAGTGGTCAGGGCGTTTTACTGACCTACCCAGTGGTCAGGGCGTTTTACTGACCTACCCAGTGGTCAGGGAGATTGACTGACCTACCCAGTGGTCAGGGCGTTTTACTGACCTACCCAGTGGTCAGGGCGTTTTTACTGACCTACCCAGTGGTCAGGGCGTTTTACTTACATACCCAGTGGTCAGGGCGTTTTACTGACCTACCCAGTGGTCAGGGCGTTTTACTGACCTACCCAGTGGTCAGGGCGTTTTACTGACCTACCCAGTGGTCAGGGCGTTTTACTGACATACCCAGTGGTCAGGGCGTTTTACTGACCTACCCAGTGGTCAGGGCGTTTCACTGACCTACCCAGCGGTCAGGGCGTTTTACTGACCTACCCAGTGGTCAGGGTGTTTTACTGACCTACCCAGTGGTCAGGGCGTTTGACTGACCTACCCAGTGGTCAGGGCGTTTGACTGACCTACCCAGTGGTCAGGGCGTTGTACTGACCTACCCAGTGGTCAGGGCGTTGTACTGACCTACCCAGTGGCCAGGGCGTTGTACTGACCTACCCAGTGGTCAGGGCATTTTACTGACCTACCCAGTGGTCAGGGCGTTTGACTGACATACCCAGTGGTCAGGGAGTTTTACTGACCTACCCAGTGGTCAGGGCGTTTTACTGACCTACCCAGTGGTCAGGGCGTTTTACTGACCTACCCAGTGGTCAGGGTGTTTTACTGACCTACCCAGTGGTCAGGGCGTTTTACTGACCTACCCAGTGGTCAGGACGTTTTACTGACCTACCCAGTGGTCAGGGTGTTTGACTGACCTATCCAGTGGTCAGTGCGTTTTACTGGCCTACCCAGTGGTCAGGGCGTTTAACTGACATACCCAGTGGTCAGGGCGTTTAACTGACCTACCCAGTGGTCAGGGCGTTTTACTGACCTACCCAGTGGTCAGGGCGTTTGACTGACCTACCCAGTGGTCAGGGCGTTTTACTGACCTACTCAGTGGTCAGGGCGATTGACTGACCTACCCAGTGGTCAGGGCGTTTTACTGACCTACCCAGTGGTCAGGGCGTTTTACTGACCTACCCAGTGGTCAGGGCGATTGACTGACCTACCCAGTGGTCAGGGCGTTTTACTGACCTACCCAGTGGTCAGGGCGTTTTACTGACCTACCCAGTGGTCAGAGCGTTTTACTGACCTACCCAGCGGTCAGGGAGTTTTACTGACCTACCCAGTGGTCAGGGTGTTTTACTGACCTAGCCAGTGGTCAGGGCGTTTTACTGACCTACCCATTGGTCAGGGCGTTTGACTGACCTACCCAGTGGTCAGGGCGTTGTACTGACCTACCCAGTGGTCAGGGCGTTGTACTGACCTACCCAGTGGCCAGGGCGTTGTACTGACCTACCCAACGGTCAGGGCGTTTTACTGACCTACCCAATGGTCAGGGTGTTTTACTGACCTACGCAGTGGTCAGGGCGTTTTACTGACCTACCCAGTGGTCAGGGCGTTTTACTGACATACCCAGTGGTAAGGGCGTTGTACTGACCTACCCAGTGATCAGGGCGTTTAACTGACCTATCCAGTGGTCAGGGCATTTTACTGACCTACCCAGTGGTCAGGGTGTTTTACTGACCTACCCAGTGGTCAGGGCGTTGACTGACCTACCCAGTGGTCAGGGCGTTTTACTGACCTACCCAGTGGTCAGGGCGTTTGACTGACCTACCCAGTGGACAGGGCGTTTTACTGACATACCCAGTGGTCAGGGCGTTTAACTGACCTACCCAGTGGTCAGGGCGTTTTACTGACATACCCAGTGGTCAGGGCGTTTTACTGACCTAACAAGTGGTCAGGGCGTTTTACTGACCTACCCAGTGGTCAGGGTGTTTTACTGACCTACCCAGTGGTCAGGGCGTTTTACTGACCTACCCAGTGGTCAGGGCATTGCACTGACTTACCCAGTGGTCAGGGTGTTTTACTGACCTACCCAGTGGTCAGGACGTTTTACTAACCTATCCAGCGGTCAGGGCGTTTTACTGACCTACCCAGTGGTCAGGGTGTTTTACTGACCTACCCAGTGGTCAGGGGCGTTTTACTGACCTACCCAGTGGTCAGGGTGTTTTACTGACCTACCCAGTGGTCAGGGCGTTTTACTGACCTTCCCAGCGGTCAGGACGTTTTACTGACCTACCCAGTGGTCAGGAAGTTTTACTGACCTACCCAGTGGTCAGGGCGTTTTACTGACCTTCCCAGCGGTCAGGACGTTTTACTGACCTACCCAGTGGTCAGGGTGTTTTACTGACCTACCCCGTGGTCAGGGCGTTTTACTGACATTCCCAGTGGTCAGGAAGTTTTACTGACCTACCCAGTGGTCAGGGAGTTTTACTGACCTACCCAGCGGTCAGGGCGTTTTACTGACCTACCCAGTGGTCAGGCTGTTTTACTGACCTACCCAGTGGTCAGGGCGTTTTACTGACCTACCCAGTGGTCAGGGTGTTTAACTGACCTACCCAGTGGTCAGGGTGTTTTACTGACCTACCCAGTGGTCAGTGCGTTAAACTAACATACCCAGTGGTCAGGGCGTTTAACTGACCTACCCAGTGGTCAGGGCGTTTTACTGACCTACCCAGTGGTCAGGGAGTTTTACTGACCTACCCAGTGGTCAGGGTGTTTTACTGACCTACCCAGTGGTCAGGGCGTTTTACTGACATACCCAGTGGTCAGGGTGTTTTACTAACCTACCCAGTGGTCAGGGCGTTTTACTGACCTACCCAGTGGTCAGGGCGTTTTACTGACCTACCCAGTGGTCAGGGCGCTTGACTGACCTACCCAGTGGTCAGGGCGTTGTACTGACCTACCCAGTGGTCAGGGCGTTTTACTGACTTACCCAGCGGTCAGGGCGTTTTACTGACCTACCCAGTGGTCAGGGCGTTTTACTTACATACCCAGTGGTCAGGGCGTTTTACTGACCTACCCAGTGGACAGGGCGTTTTACTGACATACCCAGTGGTCAGGGCGTTTAACTGACCTACCCAGTGGTCAGGGCGTTTTACTGACATACCCAGTGGTCAGGGCGTTTTACTGACCTAACAAGTGGTCAGGGCGTTTTACTGACCTACCCAGTGGTCAGGGTGTTTTACTGACCTACCCAGTGGTCAGGGCGTTTTACTGACCTACCCAGTGGTCAGGGCATTGCACTGACTTACCCAGTGGTCAGGGTGTTTTACTGACCTACCCAGTGGTCAGGACGTTTTACTAACCTATCCAGCGGTCAGGGCGTTTTACTGACCTACCCAGTGGTCAGGGTGTTTTACTGACCTACCCAGTGGTCAGGGCGTTTTACTGACCTACCCAGTGGTCAGGGTGTTTTACTGACCTACCCAGTGGTCAGGGCGTTTTACTGACCTTCCCAGCGGTCAGGACGTTTTACTGACCTACCCAGTGGTCAGGAAGTTTTACTGACCTACCCAGTGGTCAGGGCGTTTTACTGACCTTCCCAGCGGTCAGGACGTTTTACTGACCTACCCAGTGGTCAGGGTGTTTTACTGACCTACCCCGTGGTCAGGGCGTTTTACTGACATTCCCAGTGGTCAGGAAGTTTTACTGACCTACCCAGTGGTCAGGGAGTTTTACTGACCTACCCAGCGGTCAGGGCGTTTTACTGACCTACCCAGTGGTCAGGCTGTTTTACTGACCTACCCAGTGGTCAGGGCGTTTTACTGACCTACCCAGTGGTCAGGGTGTTTAACTGACCTACCCAGTGGTCAGGGTGTTTTACTGACCTACCCAGTGGTCAGTGCGTTAAACTAACATACCCAGTGGTCAGGGCGTTTAACTGACCTACCCAGTGGTCAGGGCGTTTTACTGACCTACCCAGTGGTCAGGGAGTTTTACTGACCTACCCAGTGGTCAGGGTGTTTTACTGACCTACCCAGTGGTCAGGGCGTTTTACTGACATACCCAGTGGTCAGGGTGTTTTACTAACCTACCCAGTGGTCAGGGCGTTTTACTGACCTACCCAGTGGTCAGGGCGTTTTACTGACCTACCCAGTGGTCAGGGCGCTTGACTGACCTACCCAGTGGTCAGGGCGTTGTACTGACCTACCCAGTGGTCAGGGCGTTTTACTGACTTACCCAGCGGTCAGGGCGTTTTACTGACCTACCCAGTGGTCAGGACGTTTTACTGACCTACCCAGTGGCCAGGGCGTTTTACTGACCTACCCAGTGGTCAGAGCGTTTTACTGACCTACCCAGTGGTCAGGGTGTTTTACTGACCTACCCAGTGGTCAGGGTGTTTTACTGACCTACCCAGTGGTCAGGGCGTTTTACTGACCTACCCAGTGGTCAGGGCATTGTACTGACCTACCAGTGGTCAGGATGTTTTACTGACCTACCCAGTGGTCAGGACGTTTTACTAACCTATCCAGCGGTCAGGGCGTTTTACTGACCTACCCAGTGGTCAGGGTGTTTTACTGACCTACCCAGTGGTCAGGGCGTTTTACTGACCTACCCAGTGGTCAGGGTGTTTGACTGACCTACCCAGTGGTCAGGGCGTTTTACTGACCTTCCCAGCGGTCAGGACGTTTTACTGACCTACCCAGTGGTCAGGGTGTTTTACTGACCTACCCAGTGGTTAGGGCGTTTTACTGACCTTCCCAGCGGTCAGGACGTTTTACTGACCTACCCAGTGATCAGGGTGTTTTACTGACCTACCCCGTGGTCAGGGCGTTTTACTGACCTGCCCAGTGGTCAGGGCGTTGTACTGACCTAACCAGTGATCAGGGCGTTTTACTGACCTACCCAGTGGTCAGGGCGTTTTACTGACCTACCCAGTGGTCCGGGTGTTTTACTGACCTACCAAGTGGTCAGGGCGTTGTACTGACCTACCCAGTGGTCAGGGCGTTGTACTGACCTACCCAGTGGTCAGGGCGTTGTACTAACCTACCCAGTGGTCAGGGCGTTGTACTGACCTACCCAGTGGTCAGGGCGTTTTACTGACCTACCCAGTGGTCAGGGTGTTTTACTGACCTACCCAGTGGTCAGGGCGTTTTACTGACCTACCCAGTGGTCAGGACGTTTCACTGACCTACCCAGTGGTCAGGGTGTTTTACTGACCTATCCAGTGGTCAGGGCGTTTTACTGGCCTACCCAGTGGTCAGGGCGTTTAACTGACATGCCCATGGTCAGGGCGTTTAACTGACCTACCCAGTGGGCAGGGCGTTTTACTGACCTACCCAGTGGTCAGGGCGTTTGACTGACCTACCCAGTGGTCAGGGCGTTTTACTGACCTACCCAGTGGTCAGATCGATTGACTGACCTACCCAGTGGTCAGGGCGTTTTACTGACCTACCCAGTGGTCAGGGCGTTTTACTGACCTACCCAGTGGTCAGGGCGCTTTACTGACCTACCCAGTGGTCAGGGCGTTTTACTGACCTACCCAGTGGTCAGGGTGTTTTACTGACCTACCCAGTGGTCAGGGGGTTTTACTGACCTACCCAATGGTCAGGACGTTTTACTGACCTACCCAGTGGTCAGAGTGTTTTACTGACCTATCCAGTGATCAGGGCGTTTTACTGGCCTACCCAGTGGTCAGGGCGTTTAACTGCCATACCCAGTGGTCAGGGCGTTTAACTGCCATACCCAGTGGTCAGGGCGTTTAACTGACCTACCCAGTGGTCAGGGCGTTTTACTGACCTACTCAGTGGTCAGGGCGTTTGACTGACCTACCCAGTGGTCAGGGCGTTTTACTGACCTACCCAGTGGTCAGGGCGATTGACTGACCTACCCAGTGGTCAGGGCGTTTTACTGACCTACCCAGTGGTCAGGGCGTTGTACTGACCTACCCAGTGGTCAGGGCGTTTTACTGACATACCCAGTGGTCAGAGCGTTTTACTGACCTACCCAGTGGTCAGGGCGTTTTACTGACCTACCCAGCGGTCAGGGCGTTTGATTGACCTACCCAGTGGTCAGGGCGTTGCACTGACCTACCCAGTGGTCAGGGCGTTTTACTGACCCACCCAGTGGTCAGGGCGTTTTACTGACCTACCCAGTGGTCAGGGCGTTGTACTGACCTACCCAGTGGACAGGGCGTTTCACTGACCTACCCAGTGGTCAGGGCGGTTGACTGACATACCCAGTGGTCAGGGAGTTTTACTGACCTACCCAGTGGTCAGGGCGTTTAACTGACCTACCCAGCGGTCAGGGCGTTTTACTGACCTACCCAATGGTCAGGGTGTTTTACTGACCTACGCAGTGGTCAGGGCGTTTTACTAACCACCCAGTGATCAGGGCGTTTTACTGACATACCCAGTGGTCAGGGCGTTGTACTGACCTACCCAGTGATCAGGGCGTTTAACTGACCTACCCAGTGGTCAGGGCGTTTTACTGACCTACCCAGTGGTCAGGGTATTTTACTGACCTACCCAGTGGTCAGGGCGTTGACTGACCTACCCAGTGGTCAGGGCGTTTTACTGACCTACCCAGTGGTCAGGGCGTTTGACTGACCTACCCAGTGGACAGGGCGTTTTACTGACATACCCAGTGGTCAGGGCGTTTAACTGACCTACCCAGTGGTCAGGGCGTTTTACTGACATACCCAGTGGTCAGGGCGTTTTACTGACCTAACCAGTGGTCAGGGCGTTTTACTGACCTACCCAGTGGTCAGGGTGTTTTACTGACCTACCCAGTGGTCATGGCGTTTTACTGACCTACCCAGTGGTCAGGGCATTGTACTGACCTACCCAGTGGTCAGGGTGTTTTACTGACCTACCCAGTGGTCAGGACGTTTTACTAACCTATCCAGCGGTCAGGGCGTTTTACTGACCTACCCAGTGGTCAGGGTGTTTTACTGACCTACCCAGTGGTCAGAGCGTTTTACTGACCTACCCAGTGGTCAGGGTGTTTTACTGACCTACCCAGTAATCAGGGCGTTTTACTGACCTTCCCAGCGGTCAGGACGTTTTACTGACCTACCCAGTGGTCAGGGTGTTTTACTGACCTACCCAGTGGTCAGGGCGTTTTACTGACCTACCCCGTGGTCAGGGCGTTTTACTGACCTACCCAGTGGTCAGGGCGTTGTACTGACCTACCCAGTGATCAGGGCGTTTTACTGACCTACCCAGTGGTCAGGGCATTTTACTGACCTACCCAGTGGTCAGGGTGTTTTACTGACCTACCAAGTGGTCAGGGCGTTGTACTGACATGCCCATGGTCAGGGCGTTTAACTGACCAAGCCAGTGGTCAGGGCGTTTTACTGACCTACCCAGTGGTCACGGCGTTTGACTGACCTACCCAGTGGTCAGGGCGTTTTACTGACCTACCCAGTGGTCAGGGCGTTTTACTGACCTACCCAGTGGTCAGGGCGTTTTACTGACCTACCCAGTGGTCAGGGTGTTTTACTGACCTACCCAGTGGTCAGGGCGTTTTACTGACCTACCCAGTGGTCAGGACGTTTTACTGACCTACCCAGTGGTCAGGGTGTTTTACTGACCTATCCAGTGGTCAGGGCGTTTTACTGGCCTACCCAGTGGTCAGGGCGTTTAACTGACATACCCAGTGGTCAGGGCGTTTAACTGACCTACCCAGTGGTCAGGGCGTTTTACTGACCTACCCAGTGGTCAGGGCGTTTGACTGACCTACCCAGTGGTCAGGGCGTTTTACTGACCTACCCAGTGGTCAGGGCGTTTTACTGACCTACCCAGTGGTCAGGGCGTTTTACTGACCTACCCAGTGGTCAGGGCGTTTTACTGACCTACCCAGTGGTCAGGGCGATTGACTGACCTACCCAGTGGTCAGGGCGTTTTACTGACCTACTTAGTGGTCAGGGCGTTTTACTGACCTACCCAGTGGTCAGGGCGTTTTACTTACATACCCAGTGGTCAGGGCGTTTTACTGACCTCAGTGGTCAGGGCGTTTTACTGACCTACCCAGTGGTCAGGGTGTTTTACTGACCTACCCAGTGGTCAGGGCGTTTTACTGACCTACCCAGTGGTCAGGGCGTTTTACTGACATACCCAGTGGTCAGGGCGTTTTACTGACCTACCCAGTGGCCAGGGCGTTTCACTGACCTACCCAGCGGTCAGGGCGTTTTACTGACCTACCCAGTGGTCAGGGTGTTTTACTGACCTACCCAGTGGTCAGGGCGTTTTACTGACCTACCCAGTGGTCAGGGCGTTTGACTGACCTACCCAGTGGTCAGGGTGTTGTACTGACCTACCCAGTGGTCAGGGCGTTGTACTGACCTACCCAGTGGCCAGGGCGTTGTACTGACCTACCCAGTGGTCAGGGCGTTTTACTGACCTACCCAGTGGTCAGGGCGTTTGACTGACATACCCAGTGGTCAGGGAGTTTTACTGACCTACCCAGTGGTCAGGGCGTTTTACTGACCTACCCAGTGGTCAGGGCGTTTTACTGACCTACCCAGTGGTCAGGGTGTTTTACTGACCTACCCAGTGGTCAGGGCGTTTTACTGACCTACCCAGTGGTCAGGACGTTTTACTGACCTACCCAGTGGTCAGGTTGTTTTACTGACCTATCCAGTGGTCAGTGCGTTTTACTGGCCTACCCAGTGGTCAGGGCGTTTAACTGACATACCCAGTGGTCAGGGCGTTTAACTGACCTACCCAGTGGTCAGGGCGTTTTACTGACCTACCCAGTGGTCAGGGCGTTTGACTGACCTACCCAGTGGTCAGGGTGTTTTACTGACCTACCCAGTGGTCAGGGCGATTGACTGACCTACCCAGTGGTCAGGGCGTTTTACTGACCTACCCAGTGGTCAGGGCGTTTTACTGACCTACCCAGTGGTCAGAGCGTTTTACTGACCTACCCAGCGGTCAGGGAGTTTTACTGACCTACCCAGTGGTCAGGGCGTTTTACTGACCTACCCAGCGGTCAGGGCGTTTTACTGACCTACCCAGTGGTCAGGGCGTTTTACTGACATACCCAGTGGTCAGGGCGTTTTACTGACATACCCAGTGGTCAGGGCGTTTTACTGACCTACCCAGTGGTCAGGGAATTTTACTGACCTACACAGCGGTCAGGGAGTTTTACTGACCTACCCAGTGGTCAGGGTGTTTTACTGACCTACCCAGTGGTCAGGGCGTTTTACTGACATACCCAGTGGTCAGAGCGTTTTACTGACCTACCCAGTGGTCAGGGCGTTTTACTGACCTACCCAGCGGTCAGGGCGTTTTACTGACCTACCCAGTGGTCAGGGTGTTTTACTGACCTAGCCAGTGGTCAGGGCGTTTTACTGACCTACCCATTGGTCAGGGCGTTTGACTGACCTACCCAGTGGTCAGGGCGTTGTACTGACCTACCCAGTGGTCAGGGCGTTGTACTGACCTACCCAGTGGCCAGGGCGTTGTACTGACCTACCCAACGGTCAGGGCGTTTTACTGACCTACCCAATGGTCAGGGTGTTTTACTGACCTACGCAGTGGTCAGGGCGTTTTACTGACCTACCCAGTGGTCAGGGCGTTTTACTGACATACCCAGTGGTAAGGGCGTTGTACTGACCTACCCAGTGATCAGGGCGTTTAACTGACCTACCCAGTGGTCAGGGCATTTTACTGACCTACCCAGTGGTCAGGGTGTTTTACTGACCTACCCAGTGGTCAGGGCGTTGACTGACCTACCCAGTGGTCAGGGCGTTTTACTGACCTACCCAGTGGTCAGGGCGTTTGACTGACCTACCCAGTGGACAGGGCGTTTTACTGACATACCCAGTGGTCAGGGCGTTTAACTGACCTACCCAGTGGTCAGGGCGTTTTACTGACATACCCATTGGTCAGGGCGTTTTACTGACCTAACCAGTGGTCAGGGCGTTTTACTGACCTACCCAGTGGTCAGGGCGATTGACTGACCTACCCAGTGGTCAGGGCGTTTTACTGACCTACCTAGTGGTCAGGGCGTTGTACTGACCTACCCAGTGGTCAGGGCGTTTTACTGACATACCCAGTGGTCAGAGCGTTTTACTGACCTACCCAGTGGTCAGGGCGTTTTACTGACCTACCCAGCGGTCAGGGCGTTTGATTGACCTACCCAGTGGTCAGGGCGTTGCACTGACCTACCCAGTGGTCAGGGCGTTTTACTGACCCACCCAGTGGTCAGGGCGTTTTACTGACCTACCCAGTGGTCAGGGCGTTGTACTGACCTACCCAGTGGACAGGGCGTTTCACTGACCTACCCAGTGGTCAGGGCGGTTGACTGACATACCCAGTGGTCAGGGAGTTTTACTGACCTACCCAGTGGTCAGGGTGTTTTACTGACCTACCCAGTGGTCAGGGTGTTTTACTGACCTACGCAGTGGTCAGGGCGTTTTACTAACCCCCCAGTGATCAGGGCGTTTTACTGACATACCCAGTGGTCAGGGCGTTGTACTGACCTACCCAGTGATCAGGGCGTTTAACTGACCTACCCAGTGGTCAGGGCGTTTTACTGACCTACCCAGTGGTCAGGGTATTTTACTGACCTACCCAGTGGTCAGGGCGTTGACTGACCTACCCAGTGGTCAGGGCGTTTTACTGACCTACCCAGTGGTCAGGGCGTTTGACTGACCTACCCAGTGGACAGGGCGTTTTACTGACATACCCAGTGGTCAGGGCGTTTAACTGACCTACCCAGTGGTCAGGGCGTTTTACTGACATACCCAGTGGTCAGGGCGTTTTACTGACCTAACCAGTGGTCAGGGCGTTTTACTGACCTACCCAGTGGTCAGGGTGTTTTACTGACCTACCCAGTGGTCATGGCGTTTTACTGACCTACCCAGTGGTCAGGGCATTGTACTGACCTACCCAGTGGTCAGGGTGTTTTACTGACCTACCCAGTGGTCAGGACGTTTTACTAACCTATCCAGCGGTCAGGGCGTTTTACTGACCTACCCAGTGGTCAGGGTGTTTTACTGACCTACCCAGTGGTCAGAGCGTTTTACTGACCTACCCAGTGGTCAGGGTGTTTTACTGACCTACCCAGTAATCAGGGCGTTTTACTGACCTTCCCAGCGGTCAGGACGTTTTACTGACCTACCCAGTGGTCAGGGTGTTTTACTGACCTACCCAGTGGTCAGGGCGTTTTACTGACCTACCCCGTGGTCAGGGCGTTTTACTGACCTACCCAGTGGTCAGGGCGTTGTACTGACCTACCCAGTGATCAGGGCGTTTTACTGACCTACCCAGTGGTCAGGGCATTTTACTGACCTACCCAGTGGTCAGGGTGTTTTACTGACCTACCAAGTGGTCAGGGCGTTGTACTGACATGCCCATGGTCAGGGCGTTTAACTGACCAAGCCAGTGGTCAGGGCGTTTTACTGACCTACCCAGTGGTCACGGCGTTTGACTGACCTACCCAGTGGTCAGGGCGTTTTACTGACCTACCCAGTGGTCAGGGCGTTTTACTGACCTACCCAGTGGTCAGGGCGTTTTACTGACCTACCCAGTGGTCAGGGTGTTTTACTGACCTACCCAGTGGTCAGGGCGTTTTACTGACCTACCCAGTGGTCAGGACGTTTTACTGACCTACCCAGTGGTCAGGGTGTTTTACTGACCTATCCAGTGGTCAGGGCGTTTTACTGGCCTACCCAGTGGTCAGGGCGTTTAACTGACATACCCAGTGGTCAGGGCGTTTAACTGACCTACCCAGTGGTCAGGGCGTTTTACTGACCTACCCAGTGGTCAGGGCGTTTGACTGACCTACCCAGTGGTCAGGGCGTTTTACTGACCTACCCAGTGGTCAGGGCGATTGACTGACCTACCCAGTGGTCAGGGCGTTTTACTGACCTACCCAGTGGTCAGGGCGTTTTACTGACCTACCCAGTGGTCAGGGCGTTTTACTGACCTACCCAGTGGTCAGGGCGATTGACTGACCTACCCAGTGGTCAGGGCGTTTTACTGACCTACCCAGTGGTCAGGGCGTTTTACTGACCTACCCAGTGGTCAGGGCGTTTTACTTACATACCCAGTGGTCAGGGCGTTTTACTGACCTCAGTGGTCAGGGCGTTTTACTGACCTACCCAGTGGTCAGGGTGTTTTACTGACCTACCCAGTGGTCAGGGCGTTTTACTGACCTACCCAGTGGTCAGGGCGTTTTACTGACATACCCAGTGGTCAGGGCGTTTTACTGACCTACCCAGTGGTCAGGGCGTTTCACTGACCTACCCAGCGGTCAGGGCGTTTTACTGACCTACCCAGTGGTCAGGGTGTTTTACTGACCTACCCAGTGGTCAGGGCGTTTTACTGACCTACCCAGTGGTCAGGGCGTTTGACTGACCTACCCAGTGGTCAGGGTGTTGTACTGACCTACCCAGTGGTCAGGGCGTTGTACTGACCTACCCAGTGGCCAGGGCGTTGTACTGACCTACCCAGTGGTCAGGGCGTTTTACTGACCTACCCAGTGGTCAGGGCGTTTGACTGACATACCCAGTGGTCAGGGAGTTTTACTGACCTACCCAGTGGTCAGGGCGTTTTACTGACCTACCCAGTGGTCAGGGCGTTTTACTGACCTACCCAGTGGTCAGGGTGTTTTACTGACCTACCCAGTGGTCAGGGCGTTTTACTGACCTACCCAGTGGTCAGGACGTTTTACTGACCTACCCAGTGGTCAGGGTGTTTTACTGACCTATCCAGTGGTCAGTGCGTTTTACTGGCCTACCCAGTGGTCAGGGCGTTTAACTGACATACCCAGTGGTCAGGGCGTTTAACTGACCTACCCAGTGGTCAGGGCGTTTTACTGACCTACCCAGTGGTCAGGGCGTTTGACTGACCTACCCAGTGGTCAGGGTGTTTTACTGACCTACCCAGTGGTCAGGGCGATTGACTGACCTACCCAGTGGTCAGGGCGTTTTACTGACCTACCCAGTGGTCAGGGCGTTTTACTGACCTACCCAGTGGTCAGGGCGATTGACTGACCTACCCAGTGGTCAGGGCGTTTTACTGACCTACCCAGTGGTCAGGGCGTTTTACTGACCTACCCAGTGGTCAGAGCGTTTTACTGACCTACCCAGCGGTCAGGGAGTTTTACTGACCTACCCAGTGGTCAGGGCGTTTTACTGACCTACCCAGCGGTCAGGGCGTTTTACTGACCTACCCAGTGGTCAGGGCGTTTTACTGACATACCCAGTGGTCAGGGCGTTTTACTGACATACCCAGTGGTCAGGGCGTTTTACTGACCTACCCAGTGGTCAGGGAATTTTACTGACCTACACAGCGGTCAGGGAGTTTTACTGACCTACCCAGTGGTCAGGGTGTTTTACTGACCTACCCAGTAGTCAGGGCGTTTTACTGACATACCCAGTGGTCAGAGCGTTTTACTGACCTACCCAGTGGTCAGGGCGTTTTACTGACCTACCCAGCGGTCAGGGCGTTTTACTGACCTACCCAGTGGTCAGGGTGTTTTACTGACCTAGCCAGTGGTCAGGGCGTTTTACTGACCTACCCATTGGTCAGGGCGTTTGACTGACCTACCCAGTGGTCAGGGCGTTGTACTGACCTACCCAGTGGTCAGGGCGTTGTACTGACCTACCCAGTGGCCAGGGCGTTGTACTGACCTACCCAACGGTCAGGGCGTTTTACTGACCTACCCAATGGTCAGGGTGTTTTACTGACCTACGCAGTGGTCAGGGCGTTTTACTGACCTACCCAGTGGTCAGGGCGTTTTACTGACATACCCAGTGGTAAGGGCGTTGTACTGACCTACCCAGTGATCAGGGCGTTTAACTGACCTACCCAGTGGTCAGGGCATTTTACTGACCTACCCAGTGGTCAGGGTGTTTTACTGACCTACCCAGTGGTCAGGGCGTTGACTGACCTACCCAGTGGTCAGGGCGTTTTACTGACCTACCCAGTGGTCAGGGCGTTTGACTGACCTACCCAGTGGACAGGGCGTTTTACTGACATACCCAGTGGTCAGGGCGTTTAACTGACCTACCCAGTGGTCAGGGCGTTTTACTGACATACCCATTGGTCAGGGCGTTTTACTGACCTAACCAGTGGTCAGGGCGTTTTACTGACCTACCCAGTGGTCAGGGTGTTTTACTGACCTACCCAGTGGTCAGGGCGTTTTACTGACCTACCCAGTGGTCAGGGCATTGTACTGACTTACCCAGTGGTCAGGGTGTTTTACTGACCTACCCAGTGGTCAGGACGTTTTACTAACCTATCCAGCGGTCAGGGCGTTTTACTGACCTACCCAGTGGTCAGGGTGTTTTACTGACCTATCCAGTGGTCAGGGCGTTTTACTGACCTTTCCAGCGGTCAGGACGTTTTACTGACCTACCCAGTGGTCAGGGTGTTTTACTGACCTACCCAGTGGTCAGGGCGTTTTACTGACCTTCCCAGCGGTCAGGACGTTTTACTGACCTACCCAGTAGTCAGGGTGTTTTACTGACCTACCCCGTGGTCAGGGCGTTTTACTGACCTACCCAGTGGTCAGGGCGTTGTACTGACCTACCCAGTGATCAGGGCGTTTTACTGACCTACCCAGTGGTCAGGGCGTTTTACTGACCTACCCAGTGGTCAGGGTGTTTTACTGACCTACCAAATGGTCAGGGCGTTGTACTGACCTACCCAGTGGTCAGGGCGTTGTACTGACCTACCCAGTGGTCAGGGCGTTTTACTGACCTACCCAGCGGTCAGGGCGTTTTACTGACCTACCCATTGGTCAGGGTGTTTTACTGACCTACCCAGTGGTCAGGGCGTTTTACTGACCTACCCAGTGGTCAGGGCGTTTGACTGACCTACCCAGTGGTCAGGGCGTTGTACTGACCTACCCAGTGGTCAGGGCGTTGTACTGACCTACCCAGTGGCCAGGGCGTTGTACTGACCTACCCAGTGGTCAGGGCGTTTTACTGACCTACCCAGTGGTCAGGGCGTTTGACTGACATTCCCAGTGGTCAGGGAGTTTTACTGACCTACCCAGTGGTCAGGGCGTTTTACTGACCTACCCAGCGGTCAGGGCGTTTTACTGACCTACCCAATGGTCAGGCTGTTTTACTGACCTACCCAGTGGTCAGGGCGTTTTACTGACCTACCCAGTGGTCAGGGTGTTTAACTGACCTACCCAGTGGTCAGGGTGTTTTACTGACCTACCCAGTGGTCAGTGCGTTAAACTGACATACCCAGTGGTCAGGGCGTTTAACTGACCTACCCAGTGGTCAGGGCGTTTTACTGACCTACCCAGTGGTCAGGGAGTTTTACTGACCTACCCAGTGGTCAGGGTGTTTTACTGACCTACCCAGTGGTCAGGGCGTTTTACTGACATACCCAGTGGTCAGGGTGTTTTACTAACCTACCCAGTGGTCAGGGCGTTTTACTGACCTACCCAGCGGTCAGGGTGTTTTACTGACCTACCCAGTGGTCAGGGTGTTTTACTAACCTACCCAGTGGTCAGGGCGTTTTACTGACCTACCTAGCGGTCAGGGCGTTTTACTGACCTACCCAGTGGTCAGGGCGTTTTACTGACCTACCCAGTGGTCAGGGTGTTGTACTGACCTACCCAGTGGTCAGGGCGTTTTACTGACCTACCCAGTGGTCAAGGCGTTGTACTGACCTACCCAGTGATCAGGGCGTTTTACTGACCTACCCAGTGGTCAGGGCGTTTTACTGACCTACCCAGTGGTCAGGGTGTTTTACTGACCTACCAAGTGGTCAGGGCGTTGTACTGACCTACCCAGTGGTCAAGGCGTTGTACTGACCTACCCAGTGGTCAGGGCGTTGTACTGACCTACCCAGTGGTCAGGGCGTTGTACTGACCTACCCAGTGGTCAGGGCGTTTTACTGACCTACCCAGTGGTCAGGGCGTTTTACTGACCTACCCAGTGGTCAGGGCGTTTTACTGACATACCCAGTGGTCAGGGCGTTTTACTGACCTAACCAGTGGTCAGGGCGTTTTACTGACCTACCCAGTGGTCAGGGTGTTTTACTGACCTACCCAGTGGTCAGGGCGTTTTACTGACCTACCCAGTGGTCAGGGCATTGTACTGACCTACCCAGTGGTCAGGGTGTTTTACTGACCTACCCAGTGGTCAGGACGTTCTACTAACCTATCCAGCGGTCAGGGCGTTTTACTGACCTACCCAGTGGTCAGGGTGTTTTACTGACCTACCCAGTGGTCAGAGCGTTTTACTGACCTACCCAGTGGTCAGGGTGTTTTACTGACATACCCAGTGGTCAGGGCGTTTTACTGACCTACCCAGTGGTCAGGGAATTTTACTGACCTACACAGCGGTCAGGGAGTTTTACTGACCTACCCAGTGGTCAGGAAGTTTTACTGACCTACCCAGTAGTCAGGGCGTTTTACTGACATACCCAGTGGTCAGAGCGTTTTACTGACCTACCCAGTGGTCAGGGCGTTTTACTGACCTACCCAGCGGTCAGGGCGTTTTACTGACCTACCCAGTGGTCAGGGTGTTTTACTGACCTAGCCAGTGGTCAGGGCGTTTTACTGACCTACCCATTGGTCAGGGCGTTTGACTGACCTACCCAGTGGTCAGGGCGTTGTACTGACCTACCCAGTGGTCAGGGCGTTGTACTGACCTACCCAGTGGCCAGGGCGTTGTACTGACCTACCCAACGGTCAGGGCGTTTTACTGACCTACCCAATGGTCAGGGTGTTTTACTGACCTACGCAGTGGTCAGGGCGTTTTACTGACCTACCCAGTGGTCAGGGCGTTTTACTGACATACCCAGTGGTAAGGGCGTTGTACTGACCTACCCAGTGATCAGGGCGTTTAACTGACCTACCCAGTGGTCAGGGCATTTTACTGACCTACCCAGTGGTCAGGGTGTTTTACTGACCTACCCAGTGGTCAGGGCGTTGACTGACCTACCCAGTGGTCAGGGCGTTTTACTGACCTACCCAGTGGTCAGGGCGTTTGACTGACCTACCCAGTGGACAGGGCGTTTTACTGACATACCCAGTGGTCAGGGCGTTTAACTGACCTACCCAGTGGTCAGGGCGTTTTACTGACATACCCATTGGTCAGGGCGTTTTACTGACCTAACCAGTGGTCAGGGCGTTTTACTGACCTACCCAGTGGTCAGGGTGTTTTACTGACCTACCCAGTGGTCAGGGCGTTTTACTGACCTACCCAGTGGTCAGGGCATTGTACTGACTTACCCAGTGGTCAGGGTGTTTTACTGACCTACCCAGTGGTCAGGACGTTTTACTAACCTATCCAGCGGTCAGGGCGTTTTACTGACCTACCCAGTGGTCAGGGTGTTTTACTGACCTATCCAGTGGTCAGGGCGTTTTACTGACCTTTCCAGCGGTCAGGACGTTTTACTGACCTACCCAGTGGTCAGGGTGTTTTACTGACCTACCCAGTGGTCAGGGCGTTTTACTGACCTTCCCAGCGGTCAGGACGTTTTACTGACCTACCCAGTAGTCAGGGTGTTTTACTGACCTACCCCGTGGTCAGGGCGTTTTACTGACCTACCCAGTGGTCAGGGAGTTGTACTGACCTACCCAGTGATCAGGGCGTTTTACTGACCTACCCAGTGGTCAGGGCGTTTTACTGACCTACCCAGTGGTCAGGGTGTTTTACTGACCTACCAAATGGTCAGGGCGTTGTACTGACCTACCCAGTGGTCAGGGCGTTGTACTGACCTACCCAGTGGTCAGGGCGTTTTACTGACCTACCCAGCGGTCAGGGCGTTTTACTGACCTACCCATTGGTCAGGGTGTTTTACTGACCTACCCAGTGGTCAGGGCGTTTTACTGACCTACCCAGTGGTCAGGGCGTTTGACTGACCTACCCAGTGGTCAGGGCGTTGTACTGACCTACCCAGTGGTCAGGGCGTTGTACTGACCTACCCAGTGGCCAGGGCGTTGTACTGACCTACCCAGTGGTCAGGGCGTTTTACTGACCTACCCAGTGGTCAGGGCGTTTGACTGACATTCCCAGTGGTCAGGGAGTTTTACTGACCTACCCAGTGGTCAGGGCGTTTTACTGACCTACCCAGCGGTCAGGGCGTTTTACTGACCTACCCAATGGTCAGGCTGTTTTACTGACCTACCCAGTGGTCAGGGCGTTTTACTGACCTACCCAGTGGTCAGGGTGTTTAACTGACCTACCCAGTGGTCAGGGTGTTTTACTGACCTACCCAGTGGTCAGTGCGTTAAACTGACATACCCAGTGGTCAGGGCGTTTAACTGACCTACCCAGTGGTCAGGGCGTTTTACTGACCTACCCAGTGGTCAGGGAGTTTTACTGACCTACCCAGTGGTCAGGGTGTTTTACTGACCTACCCAGTGGTCAGGGCGTTTTACTGACATACCCAGTGGTCAGGGTGTTTTACTAACCTACCCAGTGGTCAGGGCGTTTTACTGACCTACCCAGCGGTCAGGGTGTTTTACTGACCTACCCAGTGGTCAGGGTGTTTTACTAACCTACCCAGTGGTCAGGGCGTTTTACTGACCTACCTAGCGGTCAGGGCGTTTTACTGACCTACCCAGTGGTCAGGGCGTTTTACTGACCTACCCAGTGGTCAGGGTGTTGTACTGACCTACCCAGTGGTCAGGGCGTTTTACTGACCTACCCAGTGGTCAAGGCGTTGTACTGACCTACCCAGTGATCAGGGCGTTTTACTGACCTACCCAGTGGTCAGGGCGTTTTACTGACCTACCCAGTGGTCAGGGTGTTTTACTGACCTACCAAGTGGTCAGGGCGTTGTACTGACCTACCCAGTGGTCAAGGCGTTGTACTGACCTACCCAGTGGTCAGGGCGTTGTACTGACCTACCCAGTGGTCAGGGCGTTGTACTGACCTACCCAGTGGTCAGGGCGTTTTACTGACCTACCCAGTGGTCAGGGCGTTTTACTGACCTACCCAGTGGTCAGGGCGTTTTACTGACATACCCAGTGGTCAGGGCGTTTTACTGACCTAACCAGTGGTCAGGGCGTTTTACTGACCTACCCAGTGGTCAGGGTGTTTTACTGACCTACCCAGTGGTCAGGGCGTTTTACTGACCTACCCAGTGGTCAGGGCATTGTACTGACCTACCCAGTGGTCAGGGTGTTTTACTGACCTACCCAGTGGTCAGGACGTTCTACTAACCTATCCAGCGGTCAGGGCGTTTTACTGACCTACCCAGTGGTCAGGGTGTTTTACTGACCTACCCAGTGGTCAGAGCGTTTTACTGACCTACCCAGTGGTCAGGGTGTTTTACTGACCTACCCAGTGGTCAGGGCGTTTTAATGACCTTCCCAGCGGTCAGGACGTTTTACTGACCTACCCAGTGGTCAGGGTGTTTTACTGACCTACCCAGTGGTCAGGGCGTTTTACTGACCTACCCAGTGGTCAGGGCGTTTGACTGACCTACCCAGTGGTCAGGGCGTTGTACTGACCTACCCAGTGGTCAGGGCGTTGTACTGACCTACCCAGTGGCCAGGGCGTTGTACTGACCTACCCAGTGGTCAGGGCGTTTTACTGACCTACCCAGTGGTCAGGGCGTTTGACTGACATACCCAGTGGTCAGGGAGTTTTACTGACCTACCCAGTGGTCAGGGCGTTTTACTGACCTACCCAGTGGTCAGGGTGTTTTACTGACCTACCCAGTGGTCAGGGCGATTGACTGACCTACCCAGTGGTCAGGGCGTTTTACTGACCTACCCAGTGGTCAGGGCGTTTTACTGACCTACCCAGTGGTCAGGGCGATTGACTGACCTACCCAGTGGTCAGGGCGTTTTACTGACCTACCCAGTGGTCAGGGCGTTTTACTGACCTACCCAGTGGTCAGAGCGTTTTACTGACCTACCCAGCGGTCAGGGAGTTTTACTGACCTACCCAGTGGTCAGGGCGTTTTACTGACCTACCCAGCGGTCAGGGCGTTTTACTGACCTACCCAGTGGTCAGGGCGTTTTACTGACATACCCAGTGGTCAGAGCGTTTTACTGACCTACCCAGTGGTCAGGGCGTTTTACTGGCCTACCCAGCGGTCAGGGCGTTTTACTGACCTACCCAGTGGTCAGGGTGTTTTACTGACCTAGCCAGTGGTCAGGGCGTTTTACTGACCTACCCATTGGTCAGGGCGTTTGACTGACCTACCCAGTGGTCAGGGCGTTGTACTGACCTACCCAGTGGTCAGGGCGTTGTACTGACCTACCCAGTGGCCAGGGCGTTGTACTGACCTACCCAACGGTCAGGGCGTTTTACTGACCTACCCAATGGTCAGGGTGTTTTACTGACCTACGCAGTGGTCAGGGCGTTTTACTGACCTACCCAGTGGTCAGGGCGTTTTACTGACATACCCAGTGGTAAGGGCGTTGTACTGACCTACCCAGTGATCAGGGCGTTTAACTGACCTACCCAGTGGTCAGGGCATTTTACTGACCTACCCAGTGGTCAGGGTGTTTTACTGACCTACCCAGTGGTCAGGGCGTTGACTGACCTACCCAGTGGTCAGGGCGTTTTACTGACCTACCCAGTGGTCAGGGCGTTTGACTGACCTACCCAGTGGACAGGGCGTTTTACTGACATACCCAGTGGTCAGGGCGTTTAACTGACCTACCCAGTGGTCAGGGCGTTTTACTGACATACCCAGTGGTCAGGGCGTTTTACTGACCTAACTAGTGGTCAGGGCGTTTTACTGACCTACCCAGTGGTCAGGGTGTTTTACTGACCTACCCAGTGGTCAGGGCGTTTTACTGACCTACCCAGTGGTCAGGGCGTTTTACTGACCTACCCAGTGGTCAGGGTGTTTTACTGACCTATCCAGTGGTCAGGGCGTTTTACTGACCTTCCCAGCGGTCAGGACGTTTTACTGACCTACCCAGTGGTCAGGGTGTTTTACTGACCTACCCAGTGGTCAGGGCGTTTTACTGACCTTCCCAGCGGTCAGGACGTTTTACTGACCTACCCAGTGGTCAGGGTGTTTTACTGACCTACCCCGTGGTCAGGGCGTTTTACTGACCTACCCAGTGGTCAGGGCGTTGTACTGACCTACCCAGTGATCAGGGCGTTTTACTGACCTACCCAGTGGTCAGGGCGTTTTACTGACCTACCCAGTGGTCAGGGTGTTTTACTGACCTACCAAGTGGTCAGGGCGTTGTACTGACCTACCCAGTGGTCAGGGCGTTGTACTGACCTACCCAGTGGTCAGGGCGTTTTACTGACCTACCCAGCGGTCAGGGCGTTTTACTGACCTACCCAGTGGTCAGGGTGTTTTACTGACCTACCCAGTGGTCAGGGCGTTTTACTGACCTACCCAGTGGTCAGGGCGTTTGACTGACCTACCCAGTGGTCAGGGCGTTGTACTGACCTACCCAGTGGTCAGGGCGTTGTACTGACCTACCCAGTGGCCAGGGCGTTGTACTGACCTACCCAGTGGTCAGGGCGTTTTACTGACCTACCCAGTGGTCAGGGCGTTTGACTGACATTCCCAGTGGTCAGGGAGTTTTTCTGAACTACCCAGTGGTCAGGGCGTTTTACTGACCTACCCAGCGGTCAGGGCGTTTTACTGACCTACCCAATGGTCAGGCTGTTTTACTGACCTACCCAGTGGTCAGGGCGTTTTACTGACCTACCCAGTGGTCAGGGTGTTTAACTGACCTACCCAGTGGTCAGGGTGTTTTACTGACCTACCCAGTGGTCAGTGCGTTAAACTGACATACCCAGTGGTCAGGGCGTTTAACTGACCTACCCAGTGGTCAGGGCGTTTTACTGACCTACCCAGTGGTCAGGGAGTTTTACTGACCTACCCAGTGGTCAGGGTGTTTTACTGACCTACCCAGTGGTCAGGGCGTTTTACTGACATACCCAGTGGTCAGGGTGTTTTACTAACCTACCCAGTGGTCAGGGCGTTTTACTGACCTACCCAGTGGTCAGGACGTTTCACTGACCTACCCAGTGGTCAGGGTGTTTTACTGACCTATCCAGTGGTCAGGGCGTTTTACTGGCCTACCCAGTGGTCAGGGCGTTTAACTGACATGCCCATGGTCAGGGCGTTTAACTGACCTACCCAGTGGGCAGGGCGTTTCACTGACCTACCCAGTGGTCAGGGCGTTTGACTGACCTACCCAGTGGTCAGGGCGTTTTACTGACCTACCCAGTGGTCAGGGCGATTGACTGACCTACCCAGTGGTGAGGGCGTTTTACTGACCTACCCAGTGGTCAGGGCGTTTTACTGACCTACCCAGTGGTCAGGGCATTGTACTGACCTACCAGTGGTCAGGATGTTTTACTGACCTACCCAGTGGTCAGGACGTTTTACTCTGACCTACCCAGTGGTCAGGGCGTTGTACTGACCTACCCAGTGGTCAGGGCGTTTTACTGACCTACCCAGTGGTCAGGGCGTTTTACTGACCTACCCAGTGGTCAGGGTGTTTTACTGACCTACCCAGTGGTCAGGGCGTTTTACTGACCTACCCAGTGGTCAGGACGTTTCACTGACCTACCCAGTGGTCAGGGTGTTTTACTGACCTATCCAGTGGTCAGGGCGTTTTACTGGCCTACCCAGTGGTCAGGGCGTTTAACTGACATGCCCATGGTCAGGGCGTTTAACTGACCTACCCAGTGGGCAGGGCGTTTCACTGACCTACCCAGTGGTCAGGGCGTTTGACTGACCTACCCAGTGGTCAGGGCGTTTTACTGACCTACCCAGTGGTCAGGGCGATTGACTGACCTACCCAGTGGTGAGGGCGTTTTACTGACCTACCCAGTGGTCAGGGCGTTTTACTGACCTACCCAGTGGTCAGGGCGTTTTACTGACCTACCCAGTGGTCAGGGCGTTTTACTGACCTACCCAGTGGTCAGGGTGTTTTACTGACCTACCCAGTGGTCAGGGCGTTTTATTGACCTACCCAGTGGTCAGGACGTTTTACTGACCTACCCAGTGGTCAGGGTGTTTTACTGACCTATCCAGTGGTCAGGGCGTTTCACTGGCCTACCCAGTGGTCAGGGCGTTTAACTGACATACCCAGTGGTCAGGGCGTTTAACTGACCTACCCAGTGGTCAGGGCGTTTTACTGACCTACGCAGTGGTCAGGGCGTTTTACTGACCTATCCAGTGGTCAGGGCGTTTTACTGACATACCCAGTGATCAGGGCGTTGTACTGACCTACCCAGTGCTCAGGGCGTTTAACTGACCTACCCAGTGGTCAGGGTGTTTTACTGACCTACCCAGTGGTCAGGGTGTTTTACTGACCTACCCAGTGGTCAGGGCGTTGACTGACCTACCCAGTGGTCAGGGCGTTTACTGACCTACCCAGTGGTCAGGGCGTTTTACTGACCTACCCAGTGGTCAGGGTGTTTTACTGACCTACCCAGTGGTCAGGGCGTTTTACTGACCTACCCAGTGGTCAGGGCGTTTTACTGACATACCCAGTGGTCAGGGCGTTTTACTGACCTACCCAGTGGTCAGAGCGTTTTACTGACCTACCCAGCGGTCAGGGAGTTTTACTGACCTACCCAGTGGTCAGGGCGTTTTACTGACCTACCCAGCGGTCAGGGCGTTTTACTGACCTACCCAGTGGTCAGGGCGTTTTACTGACATACCCAGTGGTCAGGGCGTTTTACTGACATACCCAGTGGTCAGGGCGTTTTACTGACCTACCCAGTGGTCAGGGAATTTTACTGACCTACACAGCGGTCAGGGCGTTTGACTGACCTACCCAGTGGTCAGGGTGTTTTACTGACCTACCCAGTGGTCAGGGCGTTTTACTGACATACCCAGTGGTCAGGGCGTTTTACTGACCTACCCAGTGGTCAGGGCGTTTTACTGACCTACCCAGCGGTCAGGGCTTTTTACTGACCTACCCAGTGGTCAGGGTGTTTTACTGACCTACCCAGTGGTCAGGGCGTTTTACTGACCTACCCATTGGTCAGGGCGTTTGACTGACCTACCCAGTGGTCAGGGCGTTGTACTGACCTACCCAGTGGTCAGGGCGTTGTACTGACCTACCCAGTGGCCAGGGCGTTGTACTGACCTACCCAACGGTCAGGGCGTTTTACTGACCTACCCAATGGTCAGGGTGTTTTACTGACCTACGCAGTGGTCAGGGCGTTTTACTGACCTACCCAGTGGTCAGGGCGTTTTACTGACATACCCAGTGGTAAGGGCGTTGTACTGACCTACCCAGTGATCAGGGCGTTTAACTGACCTACCCAGTGGTCAGGGCGTTTTACTGACCTACCCAGTGGTCAGGGTGTTTTACTGACCTACCCAGTGGTCAGGGCGTTGACTGACCTACCCAGTGGTCAGGGCGTTTTACTGACCTACCCAGTGGTCAGGGCGTTTGACTGACCTACCCAGTGGACAGGGCGTTTTACTGACATACCCAGTGGTCAGGGCGTTTAACTGACCTACCCAGTGGTCAGGGCGTTTTACTGACATACCCAGTGGTCAGGGCGTTTTACTGACCTAACCAGTGGTCAGGGCGTTTTACTGACCTACCCAGTGGTCAGGGTGTTTTACTGACCTACCCAGTGGTCAGGGCGTTTTACTGACCTACCCAGTGGTCAGGGCATTGTACTGACTTACGCAGTGGTCAGGGTGTTTTACTGACCTACCCAGTGGTCAGGACGTTTTACTAACCTATCCAGCGGTCAGGGCGTTTTACTGACCTACCCAGTGGTCAGGGTGTTTTACTGACTTACCCAGTGGTCAGGGCGTTTTACTGACCTACCCAGTGGTCAGGGTGTTTTACTGACCTACCCAGTGGTCAGGGCGTTTTACTGACCTTCCCAGCGGTCAGGACGTTTTACTGACCTACCCAGTGGTCAGGGTGTTTTACTGACCTACCCAGTGGTCAGGGCGTTTTACTGACCTTCCCAGCGGTCAGGACGTTTTACTGACCTACCCAGTGGTCAGGGTGTTTTACTGACCTACCCCGTGGTCAGGGCGTTTTACTGACCTTCCCAGTGGTCAGGGCGTTGTACTGAACTACCCAGTGATCAGGGCGTTTTACTGACCTACCCAGTGGTCAGGGCGTTTTACTGACCTACCCAGTGGTCAGGGTGTTTTACTGACCTACCAAGTGGTCAGGACGTTTTACTGACCTACCCAGTGGTCAGGGTGTTTTACTGACCTACCCCGTGGTCAGGGCGTTTTACTGACCTACCCAGTGGTCAGGGGCGTTGTACTGAACTACCCAGTGATCAGGGCGTTTTACTGACCTACCCAGTGGTCAGGGTGTTTTACTGACCTACCCAGTGGTCAGGGCGTTTTACTGACCTACCCAGTGGTTAGGATGTTTTACTGACCTACCCAGTGGTCAGGGCGTTTTACTGGCCTACCCAGTGGTCAGGGCGTTTACTGACATACCCAGTGGTCAGGGTGTTTTACTGACCTACCCAGTGGTCAGGGCGTTTTACTGACCTACCCAGTGGTCAGGGTGTTTTACTGACCTACCCAGTGGTCAGGGCGTTTTACTGACCTTCCCAGCGGTCAGGACGTTTTACTGACCTACCCAGTGGTCAGGGTGTTTTACTGACCTACCCAGTGGTCAGGGCGTTTTACTGACCTTCCCAGCGGTCAGGACGTTTTACTGACCTACCCAGTGGTCAGGGTGTTTTACTGACCTACCCCGTGGTCAGGGCGTTTTACTGACCTACCCAGTGGTCAGGGCGTTGTACTGACCTACCCAGTGATCAGGGCGTTTTACTGACCTACCCAGTGGTCAGGGCGTTTTACTGACCTACCCAGTGGTCAGGGTGTTTTACTGACCTACCAAGTGGTCAGGGCGTTGTACTGACCTACCCAGTGATCGGGGCGTTGTACTGACCTACCCAGTGGTCAGGGCGTTGTACTGACCTACCCAGTGGTCAGGGCGTTGTACTGACCTACCCAGTGGTCAGGGCGTTTTACTGACCTACCCAGTGGTCAGGGCGTTTTGCTGACCTACCCAGTGGGCAGGGTGTTTTACTGACCTACCCAGTGGTCAGGGCGTTTTACTGACCTACCCAGTGGTCAGGACGTTTCACTGACCTACCCAGTGGTCAGGGTGTTTTACTGACCTATCCAGTGGTCAGGGCGTTTTACTGGCCTACCCAGTGGTCAGGGCGTTTAACTGACATGCCCATGGTCAGGGCGTTTAACTGACCTACCCAGTGGGCAGGGCGTTTTACTGCCCTACCCAGTGGTCAGGGCGTTTGACTGACCTACCCAGTGGTCAGGGCGTTTTACTGACCTACCCAGTGGTCAGGGCGATTGACTGACCTACCCAGTGGTCAGGGCGTTTTACTGACCTACCCAGTGGTCAGGGCGTTTTACTGACCTACCCAGTGGTCAGGGCGTTTTACTGACCTACCCAGTGGTCAGGGCGTTTTACTGACCTACCCAGTGGTCAGGGTGTTTTACTGACCTACCCAGTGGTCAGGGCGTTTTACTGACCTACCCAGTGGTCAGGGCGTTTTACTGACCTACCCAGTGGTCAGGGTGTTTTACTGACCTACCCAGTGGTCAGGGCGTTTTACTGACCTTCCCAGCGGTCAGGACGTTTTACTGACCTACCCAGTGGTCAGGGTGTTTTACTGACCTACCCAGTGGTCAGGGTGTTTTACTGACCTATCCAGTGGTCAGGGCGTTTTACTGGCCTACCCAGTGGTCATGGCGTTTAACTGACATGCCCATGGTCAGGGCGTTTAACTGACCTACCCAGTGGGCAGGGCGTTTTACTGACCTACCCAGTGGTCAGGGCGTTTGACTGACCTACCCAGTGGTCAGGGCGTTTTACTGACCTACCCAGTGGTCAGGGCGATTGACTGACCTACCCAGTGGTCAGGGCGTTTTACTGACCTACCCAGTGGTCAGGGCGTTTTACTGACCTACCCAGTGGTCAGGGCGTTTTACTGACCTACCCAGTGGTCAGGGCGTTTTACTGACCTACCCAGTGGTCAGGGTGTTTTACTGACCTACCCAGTGGTCAGGGCGTTTTACTGACCTACCCAGTGGTCAGGACGTTTTACTGACCTACCCAGTGGTCAGGGTGTTTTACTGACCTATCCAGTGGTCAGGGCGGTTTACTGGCCTACCCAGTGGTCAGGGCGTTTAACTGCCATACCCAGTGGTCAAGGCGTTTAACTGACCTACCCAGTGGTCAGGGCGTTTTACCGACCTACCCAGTGGTCAGGGCGTTTGACTGACCTACCCAGTGGTCAGGGCGTTTTACTGACCTACCCAGCGGTCAGGGCGGTTGACTGACCTACCCAGTGGTCAGGGCGTTTTACTGACCTACCCAGTGGTCAGGGTGTTGTACTGACCTACCCAGTGGCGTCGCCACGGTAGGTCAGTGGTGTCGCCACGGTTTCGAAACTTGTACGAACACACCATGACATCGAACCTTTCGAGCGGGGGTAGGGGGGTAGGGGTGTAAATACGGTGTTTAAAGAAGCAAGTCACTTTCATAATGGGAATGTTAGCGCTTAGATAGCAGTTTTGAAGGCCATGTCGAGAAATCGTTTACTGCATACTCTGGTTGTAAGGACTCTCCTGCTGAATATATTAGATGTTTTGTCCTGTCATTCAGCGTTGTGTCAAAAAGGTAGCGCTGTGTCGAGAAGCTTCATATGTAAGCATTTGATAAAAGCAGCGTTACTGGACCAGCGAGCGAACCCTTCGCCACTGACAATATTATCCTAGTTGTGTAAGCAATGGTGAGATAATCACTACATTTGTACTTAGTAATTTGATAAATCATTATTTTAACCAAGTTCCTAACTTTTTTACAGCTCACTTATATTCTTCTCTTCGAAGCACACAATGTAGTGGACCGAGAAACATATCCTCATGCGACCAAAGCGCTAACTGGAACCTCACCCTGTTCCGAGGGATATGGGGCCGGTACTAATTTTTCAGAGGCCCGCCGAGGGATTTGAACTCCGTTCCCCGGCACAGAAAGCAAATGTCTTACCACTGTGCCAGTTGCTCCCCATAAGCACACAATATCACAGCAACATGCGCCATTTTCGCATTTTGCGAAACTTACGCAATCTATGTATACTGAAAATGCGTGTCTATGTTATCGAAATATATTGCTTTCGAAAAACCAATGCTTTTTGGAGTATATCTGGATAATTTAGCCCAATATTTTTAGCAAGAAAAATAGCAGAAAAGTGGGGAGGCAATGGTCTTCCGGCACCCATGTGCCTACACTTGTGACATTTTCGCTCAGGTCAATATTAAGGTCACCAGAGGTCATCAATGGTCAAATTTTCCAAGTTTAGGACTTCGCACCAGAAACACCCCCAAATATCTCGGGAACTATGATAGCCTGGAACAAACGGAAAAACGTATTTGAAAGCTCTTGCAAAAATTATATCGCTTAGGTATCCTCAAATTATATATAAGTTCATTTGTTTACGCTCCAAAGGTAACCAAAGGTTATGTTGGCATTTTATTCCCAAAAGTTGTTCGTGCGCAACATTTTACCTAATAAAGATAGGCAAATAATTTTAACGCCATCGTGTTTGCCTTGTCAAGACGATCCGAACCATATTTATGGTGACCGGATGATAGGGTCAAGTTCAAAATATGAGCTCAGGCCAAGGTCATTTGGTCAGGGGCGTCACCACGGATTTTTGAGTGGGGGGACGAAGCGCCGAATGAACCATCAGTACGGTTTGCGACAATGTGAAGGACAATCAGTTTGTACCTTGTAATTTTACTTAGGAGCGCAATTTTTAGGTGTATCTGCCAGAGAGGAAAGTTTACTCAAGTACGGTTTGTTGTTGCGTGTGGGTTTTCCATCGCTCTTTTCCTAAACTCTTTTTTACTGGCACTTAATAAACTGTAGCATCCGGAGTAAGCATTTCAGAAGATACATATCTATGTACGATTTTGCAATGTTGGCGATTTAAAACATCAACTGTAGTTTTTCAACTCTGAAATTAAAGAAGTTCGAGTTGCTACAGAACACCTAGGTTGCACTACTCTCATAAGTAAGATCGGGCGTTATGGAAGTACAATGCATTTTTGTTTTAAAGAAAAGAGTAGCTTCATACGATTGGTACTTCTACTACTACTTCTGGCAGTAAAAGTTAGGTAGTCTAACTCCGAATTTCATACTAGAACTCTTTTTCAGAACTAGAACTCCGTTTCAGCAAAAACGTCCGCCATCGCGATGAACATCTCAGAAGCCATTTTTGTAGGTATTGACACGAGGAAGGCAAAGCCAAGGGTACGAGGCTCGAGGAGGTGCTGGCCCGTGCGTAAGGCGCCAACAAATCTGGTGAGTTGCCTTTATTATAAGTGTAGGACTAGGAATGCCTCATAATTTTCTGTGTAGCGTAATTTATGGTGTTTTACGTTATCAGATTGATATTAACCCTCGCCCTTACGGGATCTTTTTTACCTTCGCCCTACGGGGGGGTCTGACAGTCCCCCCTGTTAACCTCCAAACTGAGCAAATTAGAGCAATGCAGTAAGAACCAGCATGTTGCCTGTCATGAGAGAAATCTAACAGTATGTGATTTTTAGGTTTCAGGTCAACGGGTTACCTTCCAGGTCAAGTGAATGACCTCGGATTTCTCACGTCCAGAACAGCAATTTTGCTCTTCAGAAACCTCAAAATTATAAATTGATATTTAAATAAAAAGGCATGTTTTTAGACTAATTTTGGTTCATAAATACAGAAAAGGTAAGTATTTGTAAGTAAAAGGTAAGTATCTTGTCAAAAAAGTCAAAAGAAGTTATTAAAAAAATGACGTCATCAGTTTCTTACACTTAGGGAGCCATCACTCAGTCAAAAATAAAGATATTGCTTTAAAATTTGGTATGGGTATTGTCCATACACAGTTCTCTCACATGTATTCCGTTTTTTTTTACATTTTTGCAAATTTCGATTTTGTGGGAATGTTTCCAAAACAAAATCATCAAACTGAGCGTCACTTGTACATAGAAAAGGTTGGCCCTTTTTTATGTACAAGTGACGCTCTGTTTGGTTTCAAAACTGATCATTATACCACTTACGCCACTTACATATTCAAAGACTCGATCAACTACTATACTGAGCGTGGCAGTCCAGTGTATGCGTGTTTTCTTGATGCCAGCAAGGCATTTGACAGTCTGTTCTAAATTCTTGCACAGAGAGGCATATCTGCATATCTGAAGCTTCTTCTGTACTGGTATAGGTATCAACGCGTAAGTGTGAAATGGTCACATAGTGAGTCAGATCCTTTCCCTATACAGAACGGTGTGCGGCCGGGCGGTAACCTCTCGCCTTTGTTATTTAATGGGTATATCCATGAATTTCTATGTGAACTGCGAATGCTTCGAATCGGTTGTCATGTTGGTAATTGTGCAGTGAATATTATGGCGTATGCAGATGACATTGCGCTTTTATCTCCCACCAGAAGAGGTCTGCAAGATCTAGTTAACCCGCGAGTTACTGGGGTATATTTCATAACGCGACTTACTGGGGGGGGGGGGGGCTATTTTTGCCCCCCCCCCCTCCTCGGATCTCCGCAACTACTGGACCGAATGTAAAAAATCAAACGGCATTTGATAGCCCTGGGAAATATATCGAGGGAAACATAATCTTGTTGACCCCCAGGTCACCGATGACGTCACAGGTCAGGTCAAGTACAAAATGTTTGACCGTGTAAAAAGGTCTCGATGGATGGAATTGTCGCGCACAATTGCGATATTAAACGCATAAGCTGTCGATAAATCGGTATGATTCGTGTGTTTGACACTTATAAGTACCTTTCTAAGCTGTGTATGACCTTGGGTCAGGTCAAGGTCATCCGAGGTCACGAGGTCAAACTGCAGATTACGGTCATTAGGCGTTGTAACACATGTTTATGGGTTTGTTTTTCGTCTAGAGCGCGAAAAAATGACCTTAGAACATTGTTTGTTCCATATAAATAGAAGTAAAAAGCAAAAATGGAAAAGCGTTTTTTATGCATAGTAATGCTGTGAGAGGTGGTCGAATTTTTTCCATTTAAAGGTCATAACTCAGTCATTTTTGAAGATATGGACTTCAAATTTGGTACACATATTCACTGCACACGTCTCGATCAGAAATATTCCGGTTTTTGGATAATTCTGATGTTTTCTTGCAAATTTGGTAAAAACAAAAAAACAAATGTATTTGGATTTCTCAAAATTTTGAATAAAAAAACTCAAAAATCCGAGATAGCAGTTTGATAGCCCGGCTTATTTTAAGTAATTTAATGTAAAACAATTGAGTTTATCTTAAACATCGTACCTTTAACAGCGTTTTCCGAAAACCATTATTTTGCAACACAAATTGAAGAACATGACGTCACTCTGACGTCATTCCCGGTTGACCTATCATAGGCTCATATTTTTCCTTTTGCCAACATGTGTAGAATTGATGTGAGAGAAGGTACTGAAAGTTTGGTGACGATAACAGTATTCGTTTAGGAGTTATTTTAAAATAACATGAGGGGGGGCAAAAATACCCCCCAGTAAGTCGCGGGTTAATTTGGTACAGGTTTTTGAATGTGAGGTTTTTGCGACATCCAGAGATATTAAGTTTAATGTACAGAAAACTGTTTGTATGCAATTTAATCCTAGAAAACCATACAAAGCTACTCATCTAAGTATCACCAAACATCACCAATCACCAAACATCAACCTTAATGGACATGGACTGAAATAGGTTAGCAAATGTAAATACTTTGGACATTTAATTACTAGTGACATGAGTGATGGACAAGATATGCGTAGAATGAAGAGAACTTTGTATTACGGTGTGAACATGCTTTGCGCTAGGGTAAGCTATGCTCGTAGAGATATTCTTATCAAATTAGTTAAATCATACTGTGCACATATGTATGGCTGTAAGTTATGGAATGTGAACCAAAGTCAGAAGACGTTTCGTGAACTCTGTGTGGCGTATCATTCGTGTGTAAAGAAGCTGATAAAAGTGCCAATTTGGACAAGTAATCATGAACTTTCCCATCAGTATAAACTTTTACCGTGCCCAATTCTAGTGGCCAAAAGGCAACTTTTATTTCATCATCGAATCACTGTAAGTTAACATAGCATTGTGCAGTCTCTTAGGAGTAGCGAAATTGGTCGTTGTGGCATCGTTGCAAAAACGCATTTAAGAATTCGGCAGTGTTATGACTTGCTAAATATGGACTTCGATGCTGTCAGTAGAAATGATATAGAGAACATTTTTGGATCGCATCTGGAACGTGTCGTACGTGACCCTGCAGCCCAGTATCGAGATCAGGATACCTGACCACACTCAATGAGATTGGGAATATGTTATGTGTTTTTGTGTGTATGTATGCTTACTTGACTTGTGTATGTGTGTGATTTAGGGTTGGTTTATATGTACCACTGTTTTGGTGCGAAATAAATTACATTATATATATATATATATATATATATATATATATATATATATATATATATATATATATATATATATATATATATATATATATATATATATATATATATATATATATATATATATATATATATATATATATATATATATATATATATATATATATATATATATATATATATATATATATATATATATATATATATATATATATATATATATATATATATATATATATATATATATATATATATATATATATATATATATATATATATATATATATATATATATATATATATATATATATATATATATATATATATATATATATATATATATGTATATATATATATATATATATATATATATATATATATATTATATATATATATATATATATATATATATATATATATATATATATATATATATATATATATATATATATATATATATATATATATATATATATATATATATATATATATATATATATATATATATATATATATATATATATATATATATATATATATATAATATATATATATATATATATATATATATATATATATATATATATATATATATATATATATATATATATATAATATATATATATATATATATATATATATATATATATATATATATATATATATATATATATATATATATATATATATATATATATATATATATATATATATATATATATATATATATATATATATATATATATATATATATATATATATATATATATATATATATATATATATATATATATATATATATATATATATATATATATATATATATATATATATATATATATATATATATATATATATATATATATATATATATATATATATATATATATATATATATATATATATATATATATATATATAGACATAGACATAGAGATAGCCATAGCCATAGCCATAGCCATAGCCATAGCCATAGCCATAGTCATAGCCATAGCCATAGCCACAGCCACAGCCACAGCCACAGCCACAGCCACAGCCACAGCCACAGCCACAGCCACAGCCACAGCCATAGACCATAGACCATAGACCATAGACCATATACCATAGACCATAGACCATAGACCATAGACCATAGACCATAGACCATAGACCATAGACCATAGACATAGACATAGACATAGACATAGACATATACATAGACATAGCCATATATATATATATATATATATATATATATATATATATATATATATATATATATATATATATCAGAATCAGAATCAGATATATTCTAAACATATCCAGAAAACTGGCTAGTCTATGTTCAGTCACAACATACATGATATACAACACTATACAGTATACACTTATCATGAAACCACACACGTTTTTTCATATTATGACATCCTAACAACAGCCATTGCCATCTGTAGACCATATTACTATCACACCCTAGTATACTTGTGGTGGTAAGACGGGGTGTACTGTTTGTTCCAGTTCTGTAGGGCCCTATAACCGAAAGACCGGCGCTGCAGTTCGGTTCTTATCAGCGGTAGCTGTAATAGCGGTGTCGCTGCTGAGCGTGTTACGCAGTCTGTCACCTGACATCGGTAGGTGAGTAGGTTAGCTAAGGCAGGCGGGGCATATTCCCTGCTCATAAGTCTGCTCAGTAGCGTGACATCGCAGGTCTGGATCATACTTTCAACAGGCGGCCACCCCAGCTCGGTCAGCGCTGCGGTGACGTGGTCGTACTTCCTCAGGTACGTAACAATACGCAACGCGAAATGTACGGCCTTTTGAAGCCGATCTCGCTGTTTGGCACACGCACCTCGCCAGACGCAAGGACAATACCTCATCAATGGGAAGACCAGCGTCTCAATATGAAAAGCCCTGATGTCACGAGCTAATTTGGAGCGTATCTTGGCCATGCCAACCAGAACATTGTTACAACGCTGTACAATCATGGATATATGGTGTTCCCATGTCAGGACAGGGTCTAGTACGACGTCAAGTACTTTAATCTTAGTAGCACCGTCCAAGACATGTTCGCTGAAACGGATGGTAAAATATTGGGCCTTCCTTCTTCGCGTTTTGAACAGAAGGAACTCCGTTTTTGAGGGATTGATTTTCAAACTATTCTGCGTGAACCAGGTGAGAGCAGTATCCAAGGTGCTTTCAAGGTGCCTTAACCCTATTTGTAACAGGGGGGGGGGGGGGGGGGCGTATTCCGCCCCCCCCCTCATGTTTTTCGCAGATATATCCAGAACGGCTGCGAGCAGGCCCATGAAATTTTGGGACTTTTCATAGAATTGAATACCGCATTTGGAGTCAAAATTTTGAGTTCTTAACCTGAACAGAGGCGGTTCCAGGGCACAGTTTTGGGTGGGTTCGGAGGCGACATTTGGCGATATTACGGAAATGCGATCTTCACGTTTTTTCCTAACTGCCTTAAGTATGAAGGAGTTACATCGGTTTACGGTGATTGCAACAAGTCCAAATTAGTTGATGTTAATGAAATATCATACAAATTGCATGGCAGAGGTGGTTTCAGGGGCTTGAAAAGGGGGGGGGGTTCCAGAAAGTATTCAATGCTTGGCGGGAAGCCAATAGAGCGATGTAAGGGGCATTTATAGCTATCAAGAAGTAAAGATAGCTTCTGCTTCCATTATTTGCATAATTGATTACATATAGAGTTTCAGGGGCGTGTTCAGGCACATGAAAAGGGGGTGACT
Organism: Chirona hameri; assembly: GCA_036785665.1. NCBI lineage: Eukaryota > Metazoa > Arthropoda > Thecostraca > Balanomorpha > Balanidae > Chirona > Chirona hameri. Next base: position 50,801 of record JAXIVJ010007711.1, read on the forward strand.
GGCATGGTGATGACGATATACCAGCGATAACGGCGCAATAGACGTTTAGCTTATAATGATATATGCATATACGAGGCCAGAAAAGGGAATAAAGTCTTTTTTTTGCAGAGGCGCGCTCAGGAATGGAAGAAAGGGGGTCATATTTTTGCAAGGAAACTAAGAGGCATGGGCGTACAATGACATAACATACTGCAGTTTTCGGATGAAACACGCACCAAAGGCTACTCTACGAACGATTATAAGATAATAGGCGAGTCCAGGTAGGGTAAAAAGGAGGGTAAGCAATGTTAATTGAAGTTGTAAGTGAAATAGTCACTGTTGACTAGTTATTATCATAATAGCGGATAATATACTTATCAGAAGGTCTTTCGCCGCCCCAGTTTGGATCCTGGATACGTCTATGATGAAGTACAACATGCAAAAAAGGAACTATCTACGATCAGTAACATATTTATAGTGCTGGGTAGCAACTTGTCTGCGGTTAATATTTGTTCCCAATTTGACCTCCATTTTTCACTAACCTGGTACCGCCTATGGCAAAAAAGAAGATTTATAACTGTTTTGTCTAATGTCACAATCATATACCATTCATTTATAAAAAACACATACAAAATGGTTTTATTACGCATTTACTTCACCCCCATATTGAGTGAATGCACACGCCTATGATTTTTTAATTTTCAAACGTCACCGTCATATATCAATTTCCAATTCAATCTATATCGATTCATATTAATTGTGCTAAAATCGGTCGATAAACATGAAAGCTTTGTTGGATAAAAAGGGGAAGGGGGGGGTGTTGAGGGGAACCAAACACTGTTTCATTTTTGAAAATCGGACGGGTAGATCTCGAGATCTCCGGGAGGGGGGTGGGGGGGGGGGGGGGGGCGGAATCCGCCTCCCCTGTTACAAATAGGGGTAGCCAGGAGCCTGTTACAAATAGGGTTAAGAGCGTCAACGTTCTTGGGTTCGTCTGAATCAGTAAACTGGGCATCGTCAGCGTACAAAACTACCTTACCACCAGTGATGTGTGATGTAAAGTCGTTTGTGAACATAACGAAAAGCACTGGTCCCAGCACCGAACCCTGAACAACACTGTGTGTCACAGACATCGGTACAGATGAACAGCCCCGAACAGTGTGGGAGTGACCCGATAACCAGTCCTCGAACCAGTGCCTATCAATACCATACCATCCTAGTTTTTCTAAGAGCATGTCATGTCGTACGCTATCAAAAGCCTTGGAAGTATCAGCCGTCACCAGTGTGGCTATACGACCTTCATCAATCTGGCGAGTTACATAGGTGATCGTGTCCAACATAGCAAGTTCTGTCGAGTGACCCTGACGGAAGCCGTATTGGTGTTGGCACAATATATGATTATCGTGCAAAAATGTCTCCAGTTGGGTACAAACGATGCGCTCACATAGTTTTCCTAACACGGACACAATATATATAGGCCTGTAGTTGCTAGGTTCCTTGCGATCCCCCGACTTGAAAGTAGGCACTATAGTCGCTGTTTTCCACTTTGCTGGTACCCGACCAGTAGTCAGAGAGCTGAGTACACTACACTGAGTAGGCGCGGTCCGACTGCTGGAAATGTCATTCTCAACATCTGTATGGTGACCCCATCGTCACCGGACGCGTGAGAACTGCCCATCCGTTGCAGCGCCGAAGACAGCTCAGGCAGTGTTGCAGGATCTATGCGAAACGCATTCGCACATACCCTTGGTGGTCGTGGTCCTAGTGTCTCCCCGACGTTCACGGCGGCAGCGAGTGCTTCAGCTACGGCGGGGCCAACCGAAGCAAAATGCGTGTTGAGTTTGTTGGCCCATGCGTCAGCCTCTTCAGGCGAATCGTCATCAGTTTTTATGAATTTCTTGCCAGTAATGAAGTAGCGTCTGATGTTTGGCCATGTGGCTCGTCGATTCTTTTGAAATGTCTCCTTCATGTACGAGGAACAGGCTTTGTACATTGCGCTCTTTACAGCGTTTCTGCACTGTCTGAACCACTCTCTTGTGTCTGCACTTGCGTTATCATCTCTTAACTTCCGTGCATGGTCTCGCTCTTTCATTTTAGCTCTGAGGTCTGCATTGTTGGTGAGCCACGGACAGGGCGGGTGACGGACACGGATGCGTTTGACCGGCATGTGTCTGTCGATGTTTCTGTTCCAGATTTCCAGAAACTTGTCGAGCTTCTCTGTCGGACATGCACATTCATAAACTGGTGTCCAATCGTCCAAAATCATGTCAAGCCTGAGCGCATCCGGGCATAGCTGCCTGGTTGACCTGATAGTGATTTATTTAGGCCGTCTCCGCACCCGGGCTCCCTTGACCCGAGCTGTGATCAGGAAATGGTCACTTAAATTACATGTGATCCCCTCAGCGTCTGTGGTCAGATCAGGTGTATTTGTAATGAAATGATCTAGAAGCGTCGGCGTCGGGCAAGGGTGAGTCGGCGACTTTATCAGCTGTGTCAAGCTATAATCTTTCAGCAGCTGGCAGAAGGCTCCTACCCCAGGCTTGTGAGTATCCAGCAAGTCGAAATTGGTGTCAACGAGCAGGAACATCGGTTTACCCTTGGCGAGTACCTGTGTCAGCTGGTGACTGAGGTCTTGCAATGATGGCGTGATGGCAGCGCTGGGTGGCCGGTAAACCACGCCGACGATGATCGGCCGCCGACTCACGACCTGAACCCACAGACAGTCGATGTCGGAGGTTGCAGACCTGATGGAAACTCTCTCAACTGTAAGTGAGTCTCGATAAATGATGCAGACTCCACCTCCCCTACATAACACATTTCGTTTAATCTTCTTCCTGTCACATCTTAACAATGAGTAGCCTGGAAAGATCATGATATCGTCACTGACGTCAGGTGTCAGCCATGTTTCTCCTACGCACAAAACGAGCTACGCGGTTCGGCGAGCACGACCACGTGCTCTTCCACCTCGGTTGGACTGGTGTAGCCGACGCACGTCGTGTCCTTGCGGCCATCAAAGTAGAGACTGGTCAGGCCGGCTTCGTGGATCTCGTCGTTCTCAAAGGCCGTCTCAGATCGGATGTGGCTCCGGGCTCGCCAGATATTCTTGGCGTAGACGATGCTGGTGCGGTTATCCGCCGTGACTCACCTGATATCTGCCTGGAAGGCGTTGACTATAGCGGCTGTAGCCCGACAGGAGACGCCGCAGCGGTCCGCCGCCAGAGATGTCTGCGCTACGCGATCCGGATCTCTGTCCAGGGTAGCAGAGTTGGGAGGGACGAAATGTGCGTCATCTTCATCGTCAGAGCCGCTGGTGCTGGTAGTCTCGTTGGTCTCGCTGCCGCTGCCGGCGTTCCAGCGCGTGTCGCCGCTACCGGTGCCGTCGTGGGGGGGGGGGGGGGGGGTCACTGGTGATGACGATCTCGGGGGTCACGTCGCCGGCGCTGCCGCCTCCCTCGCCGCCGCCGCCGCTGCCACCTCCGCCGCCGCTGCCGCTGCCGCCGCCCACGCTACTGCTGCCGTCTCCCCCTCCGCCGCCGCCGCCGCCGCTGACGCCTCCGCTGCCGCCGCCACCCCCGCCGCCGCACTCGCCGCCGCCGCCGCCACCGCCGCCGCCGCCGCCGCCGCACCTGCTCCCGCCCCTGCTTCCCCCTCTGCCTCTGCCTCTGCCTCTGCCTCTGCCTCTGCCTCTGCTTCTGCCGCCACCGCCACGCCACCGCCACCGCCACCGCCACCGCCACCGCCACCGCCACCGCCACCGCCACCGCCACCGCCACCGCCACCGCCACCGCCGCTGCCACCTTCGCCGCCGCTGCCACCTCTGCCGCCGCTACCGCCGCACCCGCCTCCGCCGCTGCTACCGCCGCCGCTGCCGCTGCCACCTCCACCGTACCTACCTCCGCCGCCCTCGCCGCTGTTGCCGCTGACGCCGCCTCCGCCGCTGCCACCGCCATCGCTGCCACTTCCGCCACCACTGCCGCCGCCGCCGCCGCTGCCGCCGCACCCTACCCCGCCGCTGCTGCCGCCTCTGACGCCGCCGCCGCCGCCGCTGCCCTCTCCGCCGTTGCCGCTGGTACGGCCGCGGACGGCGTCACCGGTGGCGGTGCTGGCGGTCTCGTTGTCCTCGCTGCCCTCGTCACCAGCGGTGTTCATCCTTGTCGGACTCCGCTACTCTTGGTGGAAGCGAGCGCTCCGGCGTTGAAAACGGGCGTCCCACAGGTTGCTGGTGACCTGGTCTACGTCCCCCCCCCCCCCCAGAGTTAAATCGCGCGATCGGTGCTAGTCGCGCAGGAAACCCTATTAATCAGATGGGACTCTGCAGCGTCCCGCGGGCAGTTGCACCTCTGCTGTGACTCGCACTTGCATATATAGCAATGTCAAACAGTTCTCTGAATCTGCCTGCAGATTGAGCCAAACGTGCCTGTCGGCATCTGCTGGACTTCCTGATCGCATCGTACTCCGCTCTCAGTTTCCTGAGTACTAAGTTGTTATCATAAGTCGGAATGCCCTCATCTTACCAAATTGTTCACACTTCATCAGAGACCGTGCGATATACCGAGGATGGTGGGGCACGATGAGTTGCTAGGTCTTAGCGATCAGAGAGCAGCTTCGCTTAGTTTACTTTATACCCTCTCCTTAGTTTACTTTATACCCTCTCCTTTAGAAGGAAACTTATTAGCTGGTAAGAGACCCAGGATAGTGGATGGCCTGCAAGATAATGTTGTGTGCCAGATCGTGTCTTCGGCATGATATCGTGAATATTAGAGCTGAATTGAGGAAGAACAACATAGGAAATAAGCGCCAGAGTAATGATAAAACGAACAACGTGCTTGACATTTGTTAATTAGCAGAAGGGTTGACAATGCGGCGTCATTGCTCGCATCAAAGATGATACAATACAACTGTTATATGAACAAATACAATATTCCCAACAGTTTGAGCTACTGGAAATGCAACAACAAAAAAACGCATCTAGCAACCGAGCTTGCCACTAGATTGAGGGTAAATTGACGTCTATTTGGGGATGGAGGGACAAGACTGCCATACAAAGGAAGAACCACGTATGTCACGGCTTTCAGCGATTGACATACGTAGTTCTTCCTTTGCACACATGTGGCGTGGCGACGAATCAGAAGCATCGTCCGCGCCTTCTAATTAACGTTTTTTTAGATATTCTTTTGCTGCTTAATTATCATAATAGGTCCATGCGCCATTAAAAATCACCAGTTTCCTAAGATCTGACGAGAAAAAAAAAACGGGGCTGACGACAGTCTATTATTGCCTATGCCACTACCCCCCAATTAGACAGGTGGCGCTAGCGACAGAAGTCATGCAGACTGGTGATAAATTGTGCCGTACCAAGCTTGGCCGGGGTACATAAAAAATGACCCTAGCTCAGCTGGAGTCATTTTTTTTTTTAGCTGGGGTTATTTGTTTCTGTGACACTTTTGGCTGGGGCCGCTCAAGGCACTTTTACCACCCATGAGAATGTCTGTGATAATGGCTGTATAAGCGATACATACAATGAGATTGTATAGAATATATTTCACATATTTTATATATTTTATACATTTTATATATTTTATATATTTTATATATTTTATATATTTTATATATTTTATATATTTTATATATTATATATATTTTATATATTTTATATATTTCATATATTTTATGTATTTTATATATTTTATATATATATTATATTTTATATATTTCATATATTGTATATATTTTATATATTTTATATAATGCATATTGTACACATATGGATTACGTTTTGCTCACAGATGTGGCATTCGATCATGGCTTTAGCGTCATTTGACATCCTAAACCGTCTAAAGTGACGTGGATCTTTCTGAAATGGTCCATCAATCATTCTCTAAACCACACCTGCGCCGCTTCTATAGTTCACAAATTGTGTAGGTTGAGTAAAATATTGGCATGCTTCGTCAACTCGATAAGAATTGTGGGCTACTGCTCAAGCAAATAACCTGAACGATTAAAATATAACGTTCATGAATTGTAAGACTGTTTCACAATTCAATGTTGCCGCAAAAGCAGCATACACATACAAGTGCACCTTGTATATAACACCACGACGTACTCGTTTTGCTGTCACTAACACTAACGAAGGCAGCAGTCACTCACTCACTAACGAAACTCACTCACTAACACACACGTCACTCACTAACGAAACTCATTCACTAACACACACGTCGGTCACTAACGAAACTCACTCACAAACACACAAGTCACTCACTAACGAAACTCACTCACTAACACATTCGTCACTGACTAACGAACCTCACTCACTAACACACACGTCACTCACTAACGAAACTCACTCACTAACACACACGTCGCTAACTAACGAAACTCACTCACTAACACATTCGTCACTGACTAACGAACCTCACTCACTAACACACACGTCACTCACTAACGAAACTCACTCATTAACACACACGTTGGTCACTAACGAAACTCACTCACTAACGCACACGTCGCTAACTAACGAAACTCACTCACTAATACACAAGTCACTCACTAACGAAACTCACTCACTTACACACACGTCGGTCACTAACTAAACTCACTCACTAACACACACGTCACTCACTAACCAAACTCACTCACTAACACACACGTCGATCACTAACGAAAGGAGCAGCGCAAGAAGTCATAGTAAATTTATTCCGTATTCCGATTTGTTTTGCCACTTTGTTCAAATCCGCCAATAGGCCTGTTTACATAGCATAAAAAGCCTCCCCATACCTATGAAAATAATTGCCTAGGAATTCAAACTTTTTAGCTTTTTCTAGTGGGATTTCCCTAGATTTGATTATCTACTTGCTTACACGTGTAATTGAATGCTGCGCAATGATCTCGAGGAACTGCTACGAAAAGCCGCCTTTTCTATGGCGCCGCTATATTAACACCTAAAACCTGAACACTAATAATAAACACGAGATCAGTAAACGCACACAAACTCCAATCTTGTATACGTCATTGGAACATATGGTCATAATAACTCACCAAATAAAATAATTCCAATAATTTCAATAACGGCGTGGCATGAACAGCACGAGCGCCATCTATTCAAGCTCATTGCTAGCGGGAGCACCACCTGTCGACGGTTACAGTCACGCTGAGAGCAGCTCTCAACTGATTGGTTCAAGCTTTAACCCTATTTGTAACAGGGGGGGGGGCGGATTCCGCCCCCCCCTCATGTTTTTCGCAGATATCTCCAGAACGGCTGGGAGCAGGCCCATGAAATTTTGGGACTTTTCATAGAATTGAATACCGCATTTGGAGTCAAAATTTTGAGTTCTTAACCTGAACAGAGGCGGTTCCAGGGCACAGTTTTGGGTGGGTTCGGAGGCGACATTTGGCGATAATTCGGAAATGCGATATTCACGGTTTCTTCCTAACTGCCTCAAGTATGAAGGGGTTACATGGGTTTACGGTGATTGCAACAAGTGCAAATTAGTTGATGTTAATTAAATATCATAAAAATTGCATGGCAGAGGCGGTTTCAGGGGCTTGAAAAAGGGGGGTTTCCAGGAAGTATTCAATGTTTGGCGGGAAGCCAATATAGCAATGTAAGGGGCGTTTATAGCTATCAAGATGTAAAAGACAGCTTCTGCTTCCATTATTTGCATAATTTATTACATATAGAGTTTCAGGGGCATGTTCAGGCACATGAAAAGGGGGGTGACTGGCATGGTGATGACGATATGCCAGCGATAACGGCGCAATAGATGATTACCTTATAATGATATATGCACATATGAAGCCAGAAAAGGGAATAAAAATATTTTTTTTGCAGAGGCGCGCCCAGGAATGGAAGAAAGGGGGTCATATTATTGCAAGGAAACTAAGAGGCATGGGCGTACAATGACATAACATGCTGCTGTTTTCGGATGAAAAACACACCACAAGGTACTCTACGAACGATTATAAGATAATAGGCGAGTCCAGGTAGGGTGAAAAGGGGGGTAAGCAATGCTAATTGAAGTTGTAAGTGAAATAGTCACTGTTGACTAGTTAGTATCATAATAGCGGATAATATACTTATCAAAAGGTCTTGCGCCGCCCCAGGTTGTATCCTGGATACGCCTATGATGAAGTACAACATGCAAAAAGGAACTATCTACGATCAGTAACACATTTATAGTGCTGGGTAGCAACTTGTCTGCGGTTAATTTTGTTTTCCAATTTGACCTCCCTTTTTCACTAACCTGGTACCGCCTATGGCAAAATATTATTTATTACTGTTTTGTCTAATGTCACAATCACATACCATTTCATTTATCAAAAAAACAACATCAAAAATTTATTTTATTACGAATTTACTTCACCCCCATATTGAGTGACCTGCACACGCCTATGATTTTTTAATTTTCAAACGTCACCATAATATATCAATTTCCAATTCAATCTCTATCGATTCCTATTAGTTGTGTTAAAATCGGTTCATAAACATGACAGCTATAGTGGATTAAAAATACCACTAAAATTTGTAGTTTTTGCCCCCCTGT
>JAXIVJ010007712.1:0-59305 GCA_036785665.1 Chirona hameri
TTAAACGTTGGTAAAATCTGGATCGTTGCAGAGTTAAGATGTCGCGCATTCTGAGTCGTTTATGTGAATCCTCCTGACTTCAAACAGGCCTGCGTCTCCATGTCAGTCTGAAACATGATATGACAAATGGGTGACACTGAAGCGGCTGATGAAAGAGTGGAACAGACATAAAACATCAAGTTAAAGTAATAAAAAATCGTTTTATATTGGGAAAATCGTGAATTTATTTGATGCCTACCTGATAACCATCTATTCTTGACTAAGTTTGTTTCTGAATAAAAGCTGCTGAAAATTTGCTACGATTTCGGGGCATGATCATAACCATGACAAAAACATAACAATTTCGAGACGAGACCTTGATGTAACAATTATGCTGATTTTATTCTGAAAATGCAGCACCAGCCGTCCAACAGGTCTTTAAAGCTGCGTGTGACCTCAGCAGTCAAAAGACGCCATCAACGACTAGCCCACTGCACTGCACAACACATGCCGACATTAAAGCCACCAAAATAACCTCACCAGTTGTGCGAATTGCGCCCTTGTGCACAGTGTCGATCATTTGCCTGATCAAACGGACACTGTTCAACCCTTGATGGCCCAACAAACACTAGAATCAATGGCTGGTTTGCTGAATGGAATGAGTGCTTGCCTGCCTACGTTCCTAACCGCATAACAGAATACTCCTGTTTGATCGAACATCCATAAAGTAAAGGTCAGGCCTCACCGGCAATAAAGCGACAATTGGACACAATCACCCATCGCACCAACAGCAATCACCCCCAAGTACCCGTCCTTCGGTCGGCCGCCTGCCCCCGCCGTCCACTTGCAGTGGGAGTTGGGCGGTGTTGAGTCGGACGCCGGGCTGGGGGAGGGGGAGGGGGAGGGGGAAGGGGAGGGAAGGGGAGGTCAGCTCGCCGTTCCGAGCTCTATCGACCCGGATAGAGCGGCCCTGCCCGCTCGAACCACCTGCCAGCTATAGCAGCGACGGCTCACGTGTGACCGATCAAACCGGATACTGGACCCGACAGGCCCTAACCCGACCCGATCCCGACCCCACCTGACCCGACCAGACCCTGACTAAACCTTGGCTGGACCCCGACAAGCCTCGTTCGGAGCCCCACCCGACCCCGACCCCGACCCCGACCGGCGACCCCACCCCCGACCCCCGACCCCGACCCCGACCCCCCGACCCCGACCCCGACCCCCGACCCCGACCCCGACCCCGACCCCGACCCGACCCCGACCCCGACCCCGACCCCGACCCGACCCCGACCCGACCCCGACCCCGACCCGACCCCGACCCCGACCCCCGACCCCGACCCCGACCCCGACCCCGACTCCGACCCCGACTCCGACCGACTCCGACCCGACCCGACCCCGGACCCCGACCCGACCACGACCCCTACTCCACCTGACCCAAACAGACCCTGACTAGAAACTGGCTGGATCCCGACGAGCCTCGCCCGGAGCCCCACCTGACCCCGACCCCGACCCCGACCCCGACCCCGACCCCGACCCCGACCCCGACCCCGACCCGACCCCGACCCGACCCCGACCCGACCCCGACCCGACCCCGACCCGACCCCGACCCGACCCCGACCTGACCCCGACCCGACCCCGACCCTGACCCCGACCCGACCCCGACCCGACCCCCACCCCGACCCCGACCCCGACCCCGACCCCGACCCCGACCCCGACCCCGACCCCGACCCCGACCCCGACCCCGACCCCCGACCCCGACCCCCGACCCCGACCCCGACCCCGACCCCGACCCGATCCCGACCCGACCCCGACCCGACCCCGACCCGACCCGACCCGACCCGACCCCGACCCGACCCGACCCTGACCCGACCCCGACCCGACCCCGACCCGACCCCGACCCGACCCCGACCCGACCCCGACCCCGACCCGACCCCGACCCCGACCCGACCCGACCCCGACCCGACCCCGACCCGACCCCGACCCGACCCCGACCCGACCCCAACCCGACCCCGACCCGACCCCGACCCGACCCCGACCCGACCCCGACCCGACCCCGACCCGACCCCGACCCGACCCCGACCCGACCCCCGACCCCGACCCGACCCCGACCCGACCCCGACCCCGACCCGACCCGACCCGACCCCGACCCGACCCCGACCCCGACCCGACCCCGACCCGACCCCGACCCGACCCCGACCCGACCCCGACCCGACCCCGACCCGACCCCGACCCGATCCCGACCCGACCCCGACCGACCCCGACCCGACCCCGACCCGACCCCGACCCGACCCCGACCCGACCCCGACCCGACCCCGACCCGACCCCCGACCCCGACCCGACCCCGACCCGACCCCGACCCGACCTCATCCGACCCCAATCGGCCTCACTAGTATGGGTATACTCGCCTCATGCATCGTCACAGTTCAGGAATCCGGGGTAACGGCAGAACGGGACACGGGGTGGGTGCGAGACGGCGGCACCAGTCTTGCCCGTGTGACAGACTCGGTTATCGCGGCTAAGGCGGCACTCTCGGCGGCCAGCTGAGGAGAGAAGAGCAGCGGCTGCCACTCAGTGACGGCTGAGGGCCCTCCGGAGGGCTGGAGCCGGCCGGCAGCCGGACCCAGCCGAGGATAGTCTGGCGTGTCGACGGCGCGTGGCAGCCCCCCCCCCCCCCCCGAGGGCAGTCACAGAGCCGCCGCGGAGGGCTGCGGAAGGCTGCGGAGCGCTGCGGAAGGCTGCGGAAGGCTGCGGAGGGCTGCGGAGGGCTGCGGAGCGCTGCGGAGGGCTACGGAGGGCTGCGGAAGGCTGCGGAAGGCTGCGGAAGGCTGCGGAGGGCTGCGGAGCGCTGCGGAGGGCTACGGAGCGCTGCGGAGGGCTGCGGAGGACTGCGGAGGGCTGCGGAGGGCTGCGGAGGGCTGCGAAAGGCTGCGGAGCGCTGCGGAAGGCTGCGGGGATCTGCGGGAGCTGTAGAGGACTGCGGGGAGCTGAGGGTCAACTGGCGGCGGCTGGCCCCGGTCTGTGCTCCTCAGGGGAGGGCTGCAAGTGCCAGCAGTAGCTCACGGTTCCACCCTCAGCGAGGAAGTTTTCCTGGGCTTCGTTCCGAGAACCAAGAAAGGCCAGTTTTCAGCTTTCTGTCCATACGAGACTCGACGGCTCACGAATCCAGCAGAAGTAAAGCAAGGCAGTGCGTCGTTCTTCGTACATCCGAGTCAGTTTAAGGCAGCCAGCAGTCACTACACAGGAAAAAAACAACCTGCAGCGTAGAAGAATTCAGGCTGTTGCCTCTGAAAAACACGGTCGTCGCTCTGTGGTTGGTTCTCGGTTATTGCAATAAACGAGGATGGACCATTGTGTGTTTCGTTCCCGTCACCTCTGTTTAGAGACGGAACGCAATTGTCGCAGGCAGAACAATTCCCTCTCTGTGTGTTTCTGCTAAGATAATGTATGCTGCTTTTGAGGAAGGACGCTGAGCTTCTAGTGTGGCGGCTTTTCCCAGGACCCTTTTCAATCGCGCCGCCTAATATTCATAGTGGATATATAAGCTTGACCAAACTGTCCTGTATTGATTGCAGTAAAATTGGATCAACGACATAAGTCTGTCGATGACAGTTTATTGCCGCTGGGCTTCAAACCTACCATAACTGACATAGGATATGTATTGATTGATGGACAACGGCCAAGCAATTCATGTCCAGTCGTAAACAGACGTACGCTCCTCCACCTCTGATCAGAGTGTCATTCTCTGTCCCAATCGCGGCATGTCAACGGTCCCAACGGCCCGTCATGATTCCATCAGGAAAATTAAGTGTTCAGAGCATCCAGATGACAAAATCAGTTCAAGGGAAAATCTAGTTGTATATCAATGGTGTCATAATAAATGTCATCCAATGCTTAATTTCAGGTTTATGTGCAAATAATGCGCCTTCAGTGGCGTTGAAATGTTATATTTAACACTTCCCCGTGCGGGTAATATTGACGATCACAATTCACAAGGCGACGTCAAGGTGCTTCTCTTTCAGAGCATACAAAGTTGCTAGCTAGTGAGGCTGTGGTCACTTGTTCCGACAACGCGCCAGCCAGCTGCTATTTTATGGTCGTTATACATTGCATTTTAACCAGTTCTAGTATTGCCTTTTATTTTACAAATGTAATATGAAAAACATCTTATTCAAAACTCGCTCACATCTCTTGATGTGACCTCTGCGACATATGAGCTGTGAGCAGTCAGCTGCGAGGCGAGAGCGGCGGTGAGCGGTGAGCAGCAATCACTGCATGATGATCTTATACGACATGCCATGACTCTCCATACGTCCTGTCGTAATCTCCGATACGTCACTCGGACGCGTCGCCGCCAGCGTAATCTATGGCTCGAGCCTGAGCTCGGTTCAATCCCCGCGCCCCGGCGGAAACTTTTATCTGACATTTCCGGTCTACAGAGAGCTCTCGACAGAGCGACCTTGGCAGCACGTGAATGGCTTGATTAAAGGGAATGTTTCACCTTTGTATTGGTTTTGAACTGAGATAGCCATTATCTTTGGCCGTTATTGAAATGTTCAAAATACTGAGGTCATTTTCCCCAAAACTTAGCCGTTTTTAAGCAATTCAATGTATAGTTATATAGTTAGTATAGTTATATATTTTATAGCAAAATGGGGTCTAGGCTAGTGCCGCCGCTAATTGGCTGACAGCGACTTTTTCAGCCAATCCCACTTTCTCAACCAATCAGCGGGGTCTATAGCCCAATAATGACGTCATCATCCCAAATTTAAAACCTTAATTTGTATAAAGTTAAGTGACTTTTCGAGAGAAAAAAATATCACCATCGTTTTCAGCAGCACTTGCTTCATATTTTCAACTACAACCAGCGTATATTTGACAACTTTCAGAAAGGTGAAACATTCCCTTTAAGGGGCTAAATTGGAATATGTTTCGCTTTGGCCCTGCACTCATAGTGACCCAATTTTGACATTAAAATCGCATGTGTTCACTTCTAACGTTGAAATTGAGTTCCGGTTGATAGATTGGTTCATTCTTCAAAACCAATATTTCGTTTCATAATTCGTGAGCTATTGATTCGTTCCAATTACGGAACATCTCCTTACATTTTAATATTGCTTTGTAGTATTTTATTTTGTCGAGTGTGTGTATTTGTGTTTCGACAACAAAAAAAACACGTTTATATGAAGCATGTTTACTACATTCTGGTTACAAGTGGACATGATCGATTGGCACCAAAAATAAATGTTGAATAAAGCACATTGATAACTTATGGCTAGTATAGCACACGAATATATGCAAAGTAATGTCACCCATGCTAACCCTCTGCATGTCAGTGTCTACCCCTGACCGTTAATTACTTTATATTTGTAAAGAAACTAAGCTAGGTCAGTCAGAAACTAAGTCAGTTAATCTTGTTTTGAAGCGCACTGTGTGACGGAGATAATTTCGTGTTAAGTGCCACTGTCTTATGTATATTGTTTCTAGTTGTGCAACAATGTTTCATCCATTCAGTAAAGCTTATTCTATATTTAAAAAAATGCGCCGTTTAGTGACTAATTCACATCCCCAGTTTATGAGTAAGCAATTTACGCTACTTTCAAAATTAAACGACAGAGGAGGTTATCAACGACAGGTCCATAAAATAAAGATAGTATTGATCGGCAAACTTATAAATTACTGGGTAGCATTAAATATACAATTTATGTTATACTTCCTAGCAATGTCTGCAACGGGCTGCTTACCATGATTTCATGCTTAGGCACCCCATGCAGAGATTGTTTATTGTTAATTAATTGTTCAAGTCAAGCCACGTTCCCATTACAACTGTCGCATTGCTCCAGTCGCGAAGAACAAAACCCACCTGCAATTCTAAGCAGCTCCTCTACTCCTCAGGAGCGCCCTATCAGGGTTCAGCTCCTCTCAGTACCGCCGCGCAGCTCTTCACTCACTCCAGACAGTCCTACGCAGCCCCCTCTGTCATACACCTCCCACGAGTCCCGCACCACCGCGCGCCGAGCCAGGTGGCGCCCCCGGGAGCGTCGCGCGTCCGACCGCTGCCACGGCTGACGACCGACTGGCCAGCGGCCGGCCGAACCGTGTCGGCTCCGACGAGACGGGCCGCACCCGCGCCCGGCCGACGCCGAAGATTTAACACGTCGTTACGGCGCCGATCGATGACGCAGGATGGACGACGGCCCATTTTGACGGCGGATTGCCCCGGTGCAGTGGACGAGCTGTGAGGCGCAGTGGCCGGGATCCAGCTCCATAGAACATGGCCAGAGCCGGAAGGGCTGGATGGTGATCAAGAGTCTTTCTTCAGGAAAGACTACAGACGTGGCGTGAAAAAGACTTCACGGCGGACGTGACTACAGAAGATGCTTCCACGAAAGACACGTGTGGCTCTTTGGTCTTAATACCAGCATCATGCCCGGCCTGGGCAGGCTAAGTTCACAGAAGCTTTCAGTTACCTTAGTTGATTCTTACGATGGCTATCTTCCGCCAGGTGCATACTCTTTGCAGCTTAGGCACTCTTCAGTCTAAGCAGTCGCGCGACAGTGCCTTTGGACGTATGAAAATATAGCGGCTGTGATATATTCTACATAGTTACAATCTCTTGTCTTATCATTCATTTATATTATACTACTATTTCATGTGCAGCTAATACTTACAACTATTCTTGAATTACATTTCTAAATGAATTGATTGACTACAGCTCATATTTATTTATTTTATAATTGTCTTGATTAATATCATTTTTTAAAGAAATAGCGATACAATGCACTCCCACAATCTGCACCAACTTTACATTATTTCATTTCGTTCTCATTTATTGAAATTGTTCGGTTTTTCAGGCGCAACTTAAAAGTAATACGAATGAAGTTGGTTCAAATAAGAATGCACCGCCAAAATTGATTTAGGGAAGACCGGGGCAAAGCGCACCCCCGGGTAATTCGCCCGATGTCAATATCTCGGAGTTGCAGCGACCTTGAACAAAGACGACAGCGTCATCTCAGAGAGGGCGCGACAAATGAACTGTTGTCGGTATTTTTGGTTCATCATTAAAAATACGAATGAGGTTGAATTGATCAAAATCCAAACTAAAAACAGATGGAAATGCAAAAAAAAATCATACAAATGAACAAATCATCATAAAACACTGTGTATTTGTTTAATTATTTAATTATGAATGGGGCGATAAACCCCAACCAGAAATGCACAGGAAGCGTTTTGCCATAAGGCAGGGAGCGTTTTGCCCCCGAGTCGGGCAAAGCGCCCAATCTGCGTCACTTTACTTATCTCCATTTTTCTCAGTAAATGATTTGTTCGATGGTGGAACGTGAATGTTTTTCGAAGAAGAATTAATTAACGGTTCCTTTCATTCGCATTATCTAGCCAATCTCACCCAAACATAGCAGCATTGCTCATTCAAAGCTTAAGGTGAACGCGCTATCCCGGTCTACCCTACTTACCTTCACCAGGCAGCACAAATCGCGAGGCGAGATTTAGCATGCCAAATGCGAGATAGAGTAGCACCATCGTATTTCGATTCATAACAGTGATCTGTCGGTGGAATCGGCTAAACATATAATTATTCCTAACAAACCGTGAATGTCTGAACTGATTTGCATCGTTGGACTTGCATCGGATTGTCGGATAGGTAGGCAATGGGAACCGATGCTGCTCCGCATCACAGCCATGTCGTGCGGTACAGGCTATCTGACAGGCCACCGTCCGATGAATAGGCGAGCGACAGGTCGACAGTTCTCTGCCGGTGACACTTAAATTGTAATATGTACGAGTATGTCAGTCATTTAACTAAAACAGTAAGTCATAAGTGTCACAGTAGGGGAGAGCATACAGTATATGCTCATGTGTACGTATGTGGTACGGCTAAACAAATCCCCCCCCCACACACACACACACATCACAGCACTGGCGGATCCATGGGGGGAGGGGCAAAGGGGACATGGCCACCAAAACGCCTGCAATCTGCCTAAATTGTCTGATTTAAAAGAAAACCAAAGCAATTTTCAATTGGAAAGCTTGCTTTAAATCAGTCATGTATGCATAAGGAAGCTAAATCTGATGACTTTTTAGCGTTCTAAGATACTTCTTTGGATTTCCCCCAAACCAACTGTTCTGTCGTTCTGGATACGCCCTTGCATCACAGACGCTATTGCACTAACAATCACTTCAGTTTCCCGCGTAAACCCTGTCTGCACGTTCTTGACCTTCTCAAGCTTCGTACAAGTTCAGCATTGATGCCACATGGTACACCGCCCAGCCGCCGTTCTCATGGCAGGCGGGTGCAGGTTCGCATGGCAGGCGAGTGCAGGTTCTCATGGCAGGCGGGTGCAGGTTCGCATGGCAGGCGGGTGCAGGTTCTCATGACAGGCGGGTGCAGGTTCTCATGACAGGCGGGTGCAGGTTATCATGGCAGGCGGGTGCAGGTTCGCATGGCAGGCGGGTGCAGGTTCTCATGGCAGGCGGGTGCAGGCTCGCATGACAGGCGGGTGCAGGTTCTCATGACAGGCGGGTGCAGGTTCTCATGACAGGCGGGTGCAGGTTCTCATGGCAGGCGGGTGCAGGTTCGCATGGCAGGCGGGTGCAGGTTCTCATGGCAGGCGGGTGCAGGTTCTCATGACAGGCGGGTGCAGGTTCTCATGGCAGGCGGGTGCAGGTTCTCATGGCAGGCGGGTGCAGGTTCGCATGGCAGGCGGGTGCAGGTTCTCATGGCAGGCGGGTGCAGGTTCTCATGACAGGCGGGTGCAGGCTCGCATGACAGGCGGGTGCAGGCTCGCATGGCAGGCGGGTGCAGGTTCTCATGACAGGCGGGTGCAGGTTCTCATGGCAGGCGGGTGCAGGTTCTCATGACAGGCGGGTGCAGGTTCTCATGGCAGGCGGGTGCAGGTTCTCATGACAGGCGGGTGCAGGTTCTCGTGACAGGCGGGTGCAGGTTCTCATGACAGGCGGGTGCAGGTTCTCATGGCAGGCGGGTGCAGGTTCGCATGGCAGGCGGGTGCAGGTTCTCATGGCAGGCGGGTGCAGGTTCGCATGGCAGGCGGGTGCAGGTTCTCATGGCAGGCGGGTGCAGGTTCGCATGGCAGGCGGGTGCAGGTTCTCATGGCAGGCGGGTGCAGGTTCTCATGACAGGCGGGTGCAGGCTCGCATGACAGGCGGGTGCAGGTTCCCGCCGTCCTGTCGCGTAGCATTAGCCTGTCATTAGAAACATTCGATTGGGTAATTTAAGGTCTTACTTAGCTCTGTTATAATTGCATGGGATCTGCGACGTACGAGTGCCGGACATAGATAGGCACTTTTCAGGCAGTTTTCGGCCTATTTATTGACGATTTGCGAGATTTGTTGCGAAAACTATGGCTGGCGCTGATCGCCTCTGTCCTGACGTGTTCCGAAACAGACCTGGACTGCCAAGTATCTTCACAATAATGCCCATTCCATCGCAATTAATTGGGCCAAGTTTGATCTATAAGCAGAGTGGCTGGGACGGGCTGGCTGGAAACTCGGGGCTGACCACAGTCATTACCCCGCGCTCTACCGGCCGTAAATTAGGGATCCTGCTGAGGCCGCCTGCCTACACACACACAAACAGGGCGGGAGGCACCGGCGAGTGATCGCGCTGGCGCTCACAGCCAGCCATAAACCGTGCGGAAAGCTGCGGCGATCGATCACCGTCATGGATTGGACTGAAATAGGTACCGAGTCCACACGGTAACTCCCTGGACGGCGGGGCTCCCAGCTGGCCAATGGCTGCAGTGCTTCGATTGGATCGCATACAAGTGCACAAAGCTGGTTATCGCAATGGACGAGCAGGTATTCCTGGTTTATGGGGATCTACTTCGACCGCCAAACGGCGTCCTGTCCCAGATTCCCGGAATGTATGGCCTCATGGTGGGAAGTTGGAGCTGGATTGGCGGTATGCCCCGAGTTTACGCGCCAGGAAGGATATCTCGATTCTGCAGTCACTGTGCTAACTGTGACTATCGTATCGTAGCTAATTACATGTCACGTAGCAGGTATATTGCTATAATGAATAATACATTTATTCAAACAACCAGCGGAGCATAACGTTGGTAAATTGTGGACTGCCATGCGCTTTTCGACCATTACATTGAATCAGCCTTGTCAACTGTGGATGATGTATATTAACAGCACTGCACTTGCAGCTAGTTGCTGCTTCAGTGCGCCTCGTCCAACAAGGCTGATTGCATATTTTAGTGCAAAAGACCACATTTAGGACAGCAAAAATTATAGATCATTAGACCTTTTATTTGCATCGACTCAAGCGTTATTTCTCCGACTGCCGTCTTTCGCCTTCACATGAGGTGACAATGATAATGCGTCAACTGGAGCGGTTAAATGATTCGGAAAATTGCCTCACAATTGTCCAGAATTAAGGGCATGCCACAATAGGCCTTTGTCTCTAATTAGAAATGGGCCGTAATCGTCCATCAGGCTGTATACATGTCGCAGTCCGAATTAATTGCCTCCTGGGATTTATTATGAAGGAGGTTATTATATAAAGACTTCCTGACTACATGCACCAACAATATGTCTCACCTACTAAATGTTTGAGCTGAAATAGCATGGAATCGCCCACTTGCTTGCCAAGATAATTTCAACATTTACACTGCAAGCAAGTGACATTTACACTGACTGGTGACAAAGAGTAAAAAATGCGAGTATTTATAAGATATTTATAACGCAGTCGCTGTAAATTGCAGCAAAACATTGACGCCAACGCAAACGTCATTCTCTCCTCGATAATATGTCGATCCTCTTCTTGTTTTGTAATCGATAATTAGAAACGCCTTTCTATTTCAATGTGACGTGACAAATTTACGGTATGGGCATGGTCATTCAAAATGTTGCTGAGTCCCGTGCAATGAGGGGACGCAAGTAGTAGTTTTCTTCACAATCTTTACACAGGGTTCTGACGAGCTTGTTAACGCAATCGGTCCGACAACATGGCTATTCAAAGGAAATGGCCCACCTTGCCAAATCGCTGCGAATGTGCTAATAAGGGATATTCGTACATGAAAATGTTGAATATGGCATAGGTTTGACTAAAGTATGAAGATATTACGTCAAAGATGATTTTTTAGAAAGCAAGATATTTCGGAAAACATAGACTCGGTCACTCGCATATGCAGTATAGATTGCGAGAAGTCGCGCAAATTTCAAACGTGGTGCATGTTGTTATGACATTGTGTGCTTCGAAAGAAGATGTAAAACACTCGGAAATCATGTATAAATAATTATTAATAAAAATAGGAAGTACAAATGTAATGTGTATCCCATAATTGCTTACATAACTAGCGTAATATAAAATGTTTGAAAGGTTCGCTGGCGAAAAGTTCGCTCGTTGGTCCAGTAACACTGCCTTAACACAATACCATATAAAGCTTTTTGACACAGCGCTGGCATTTTCGAACAGCACTGAATCACATGGGATAAAACATCAAATATATTCGGCAGGAGAGCCCTTAGAGCCAAACAGAGTATGACACACGTAGTTTCTCGACAGAGGTGAAAAAATGTTCCGACGCGCCAACGCACGTCGGTGTCAGTTGATTGGGTACCGCCGTACCGTGAGTTAGCAAAACGCTGTTAAAAATAACTAAACATCCCAAACTCAAGATATGATGGGCGCAAACACATGACTATGCTTCTAACAATAGGTACAACAAATATGAGTAGACGATGCAACGTTGCATGGCTCTGGAGTACAATTATTCAGGCACCACTATCTTCATGTGTAGCACCCATTGTAACAATCACAAAATGTGTGTTGAAAATGTGCTGTGTGTTGACACAATATGCTGCGTGTTGACAAAATATGTTGTATGTTTACCAAATGTACTATAGTGCCGATTTTTATCAATATTGTTAGTCACCGAGGCGTGAGAAAACTTGATATTTAGAGTAATTGGCCATAAGAGCGCGAAAAATGGAAGTGAGTTAGTCTGGCTCTTTGTCGGTGTCAGCCTCGAGGTTTTTTCACCCCTGTTTCTCGACATGGCCTACAAAACTGCTATCTCCGTTTAAAACGCCAGTATGAAGGTGGGTCACTTCCTGAACAGTCCTGCCTCCTGACGTAACCTTCAGCGACATAAACACACCTTTGAAAGAATGCCTACGATTCAGTGTTCAGCGTTTACTTTTCAGTGCTCACCAACACTCAGTAGCCTTCCGCACCGGTTAAGAACAACCGCGACAGGCTCCGTCGTTTTCTGTCAACAAAAATATACGCATGTCGGCGAAAAAGACTTACCCATTTGACGGAGATGCGTTACCTTTATAATAACGAAATATTAACGTTATTTTCGTTCTCTTTTTTTGTTTCGGACGCATCTCCGTTCATGTTGACAATATTATCCTCTGACCCTGTATTTCTCTTGCTGTCTACCACAGCCGTAACTGGACACGCATGCCCAGTTGACGCACCCTCCCCCGCTCAGCGAACACCCCCATTACCGTGTCGACCCGTCGCCGCGCCCCGCCGCGCCGTCCGCCGTAGATGCCATATTGATCCCTCTCAAACTCCGCGCTGCAACCGGCGCCAAAACAAGCGAGCTGTCCAACAACAGAGCCCGCGACGCACGGCTCGGTCGGCTCTGACCGCAGCCACCTCTGCCGTCCTGTTTTCGTCTTCGCCACGACTACAGAGGCCGGCCGATCATCGGCGATGTTGGCATCCGAGCTGGAGCTCCGGGTTGGAGCTCCCTCGACTCTCTCCTCCCACACTGGCAGTGTCTGTCACTGAGGGAGTGAGGGAGGTAAGACAGACCCCCGCCGATGACTCGTCGACCGTGCTGTCCGGGTTCCGCCGGGTCGACGACGGGCGCGGTGACAAATGGACGGCCCATTGGCTGGAAGAGACGCGGGCGTGGGAGCCGGCCGGGTGTGCGCCAGACGGCTTCCGGTGCTCCTGATGACGTCACCGCGCTCGTGCCGCCCGGCGACGGCTCCGGAGCGATGGAGACATCATGGAGGGTGTGCGGCGCGGAAGTCCGATGGCAGATCCAGCACCCGCACTGCCGGTACAAACAGCAAGCGGTGCAGTGGTGCAAAGTGAGGAAACAGAAGAGGGGAAAACGGGTGCACAGATTTGTCTGTGTGTTTGTGTTTTTTTTTTGGTTGGGGAGGTCTCAGTATAAGTTCCAAGTAAGAGCCAAGTCAATGCACGCTTAGGCGAACCTCTAACAAAGCTTCGTGTTGTTTCCAGAAAGTTGAACGGCAAAAGAGAGCGACCAACCGTGTAACTTCACAGGTTTCCTAAAAGTCCATGCGCCCGTCAATAGTGCGACCTTTGAGGTAGAAAACTGTCCACATTTGGTCAGCTATTTGTGGTAAGTTTCCGGAAGATCAGGGTATCCTCATTGGACGCTTTTCGAATTCAATGATGAACTTGCCATGCTTAGCTACCTCGCTCAACAACTTATTATTGAAGAACAAACTTTGGCCACTTATTTTTATCACATATCGTAAAAACTACAAACACAGCAAGTAGCTGATATTAACCCTCGCCCTACGGGGAGCTTTTCTCACCTTCGCCCTACGGGGGTCCTAAAAAGATCTCCTGTTAACTTCCAAACCCAGCAACATAGATCAATGCGGTAAGAACCAGCAGGTTGCCTGTCATAAGGGGAATCTAACAATATACGATGTTTAGGTTTCAGGTCAACGGGTGACCTTCCAGGTCAAGTGAATGACCTAAGATCGATCACGATCAACAATAGCGATTGCACAGGACGCTTAGTATAACTTCTGAACGGAGAGAGATAGAGGGACACTATAAAAAAGCAGCGTGACGCAGTGGCGGTTCTTCCATTGAGGCAGATGAGGCAGTGTCTTACTTAAATCAGCCAAACATAAAGTATAATCTTATTTTTCCTAAGTATTCAATAATTTTAGTAAGGTTATGAGGAATAAAATATTGCATAGACAAAACAATTTTACAAACAGTTAACCCGCGCACTGCAGGGGGGGGGATTCCCCCCCCCCCCCCCCCCCCCCCTCAGGTTTTTCAAAGATAGCGAAAAAACGGCGGCGCGCAGCGCCGATGGGTTTTAGCACACCTGTTAGGACATCAATTACGCACACTTTGAGAAAACAAATCGGTTCATCTCAGGTCAGGTCACCAGACCAGGTCAAGTGACCCCAGCTCCAAAAATGTTTGCAGTTGTGCCAAAGCCAGAGTTTTTCACCGATCAGTTTGCAACATACAGGATGTCATGAGGGCATAAGTAAATACAATTCGTTGATCTCGGAATTTGTATATCGGTGACCTAAGGTCAGGTCAATTTCGTAACCTCCCCATAATAAGGCAATGGGGAAATATACACATGCTTCCTATTTCAAGGATATGCATGATATTAGTCCAATTACTTCTGGATCATGTTATTATAGGATATTCTTGATGATCCAAGTGTAAGTTTTGTTCAGTGACCCCTATTGGGCCATTTGAGGTCATGTGAGGTCACCATCACTTTTGTTGTCAATAACTCCCGACATAATGAAAATAGAGAAACAAAACAAACATCAATGTGTTTTCTCGTCGAGACACGTCTTTCCATATGCAACATGCCCTACTTGGGTCGCCACTTGACCTTGACCTGAGGTCATTTTTTTAAGTTAACTTAACAAGGTCACCTGGTATATCATTCGAAGCGCCTTGACAAGATAAACACAATGGTGTAAACAGTTGTATGTTATCTTTATTAAGTAAAAAGTTAATAGCGAAAAACAATTAAGCAAAAAAACGGCATGTTTTTCTTTGTTGACCTCTGGAGCCCCAAATTTTAATCTGAGATCAAATTTGAGGACACCTTACCAATTAAAATTTCACTGGCTGGCGTTTTCTTTTTTTCCGTTTGTTTCTAACTAGCACAGTGTCTGATATATATGGTAATTTCTGGAGCGATGTCCTAAAACAGAAAAAATGGAAATTTGACCTTTGATGACCTCTGGTGACCTCATTTTTGACCTGGCCTAAAATAATACTGAAATGTTTTCGATAGAACATGTATCAAGCTATCCAATGCCGTTTTCCGTTTCTCGCTATGTAGCATAGTTTTTGAGATCTCAGGGGGGGGGGGCGGAAATCAACCCCTCCCCTGCAGTTCGTGTTCGGCGCAAAGCCCCTGCAGTGCGCAGGTTAAAACGCGTCTCATTTTCATGTTATTCCAAGATGTTTGCTGGTATCGATAGGCGCAAATCAGCCTAGCCAATTAAATTTAGCATTGTGAAACTTTGGGCTATGAGGCCGCCACTGGTGTCATATCATGTCTGTCATATCATCATGCCTGTCATAAGGAAAATCCAAAGGCACCCCATTTTGAGCATGTAGGTCAACTGGTGACATTTGGGGTCAGGCCAATGACCCTTTGGGTTCTGACATGACCTTGACGAAAAGGTCATAGCCCACGATCTAAAAGTCGCACACACTTTAATTTTGTTATGGGATACGTATAATTGTTGTAAAATCAGTTACTGAAAATGTCATCAAGATGTGCCGCATGTATACAACGTTATTCAAGAAAAACCTCAGGGGGTGGGGGTCGTTTTAAGACCCCCCCCCCTCCCCCTCCGTAGGGCGAGGGGTAAGTAACCGCAACGTCGTCATACATGTGGAAATGCAAACGCGCCTTTATTCGCTTATTAAAATTGTATCCTACATTAATCAGTGAGAATGGCATTAATCAGTGACTCCTTAATCAGTGAGAATGGCATTAATCAGTGACTCCTTAATCAGTGAGAATGGCATTAATCAGTGACTCCTTAATCAGTGAAAATGGCATTAATCAGTGACTCCTTAATCAGTGAGAATGGCATTAATCAGTGACTCCTTAATCAGTGAGAATGGCATTAATCAGTGACTCCTTAATCAGTGAGAATGGCATTAATCAGTGACTCCTTAATCAGTGAGAATGGCATTAATCAGTGACTCCTTAATCAGTGAGAATGGCATTAATCAGTGACTTCTTAATCAGTGAGAATGGCATTAATCAGTGACTCCTTAATCAGTGAGAATGGCATTAATCAGTGACTCCTTAATCAGTGAGAATGGCATTAATCAGTGACTCCTTAATCAGTGAGAATGGCATTAATCAGTGACTCCTTAATCAGTGAAAATGGCATTAATCAGTGACTCCTTAATCAGTGAGAATGGCATTAATCAGTGACTCCTTAATCAGTGAGAATGGCATTAATTAGTGACTCCTTAATCAGTGAGAATGGCATTAATCAGTGACTCCTTAATCAGTGAGAATGGCATTAATCAGTGACTCCTTAATCAGTGAGAATCTAGCTTCTTCCTACTTCCCGATACCATTCCTGATACCATTTCGGAATAATGTATATCCATATCATGTTACCTTTCAATTAGTGCCACCAGTCAGGTAGCTTACCATTCCTGATACCATTTCGGAATAATGTCTATCCATATCATGTTACCTTTCAATTAGTGCCACCAGTCATCAGAGTCTGCATCAGCTAAAGCATGATCGAGAGCGACTCAAGATGAACATGCAATTCTGCGATCATCCAGCCTGAGCGACGTTTGACTGTGCATCGATCGCGACTTGCAGCGTCAGACGAATTCTTGTGATGCCACCCCGTCACGCTATGTGGAAAAAGACTGGATATGTTCCCTTCCTTTTAATGGGCGATAGCAATCTTTGTAACTGCTCACTCAGCTACCATAATATACGGCCAGAAAGGGTTTAATAGTCTAAAACGGTACCTAATTTCCCAATTCCATTTGAAGCGGCCGACTTTACCTGTTTAGCTGACCATAAAACCCGACAGAATTATACGCTCCCCGATCACAGCAGGTCGAAGTCAAATCATCGTAGTTCTTAGTTTTGAACGTTAGCCGGCCGTTATTGGTAAAAGCCGTCTAGTGCTAAAAACCTGTCGTTCAGCTGAGTACCGCAGAGATAAATGTGCGTGTATTGGACGCAGGAATCGGAGCGACTGTCTTGGTTGGATTGCGCTGCGGGTAGCCGGTTCTTGGAATCCGCTGCAGGCAGCCGGTAGTTGGAATGCACTGCGCGCAGCCATGCTCGAAACCCGATTAACCGATCGATCGCCTCAATTAGTATGTTTGACCGAATTTCGGGATTGCTGCGACGACCTGCCACGCACGGTGTGCCAGTCGCATAACTCGTTACAGGGAGTGTGCCAGTCGCATAACTCGTCTTAAAGGGAGTGTGCCAGTCGCATAACTCGTTACAGGGAGTGTGCCAGTCGCATAACTCGTCTTAAAGGGAGTGTGCCAGTCGCATAACTCGTTACAGGGAGTGTGCCAGTCGCATAACTCGTCTTAAAGGGAGTGTGCCAGTCGCATAACTCGTCTTAAAGGGAGTGTGCCAGTCGCATAACTCGTTAAAGGGAGTGTGCCAGTCGCATAACTCGTTACAGGGAGTGTGCCAGTCGCATAACTCGTTAAAGGGAGTGTGCCAGTCGCATAACTCGTCTTAAAGGGAGTGTGCCAGTCGCATAACTCGTTAAAGGGAGTGTGCCAGTCGCATAACTCGTTACAGGGAGTGTGCCAGTCGCATAACTCGTTACAGGGAGTGTGCCAGTCGCATAACTCGTTACAGGGAGTGTGCCAGTCGCATAACTCGTCTTAAAGGGAGTGTGCCAGTCGCATAACTCGCCTTAAAGGGAGTGTGCCAGTCGCATAACTCGTTACAGGGAGTGTGCCAGTCGCATAACTCGTTACAGGGAGTGTGCCAGTCGCATAACTCGTCTTAAAGGGAGTGTGCCAGTCGCATAACTCGCCTTAAAGGGAGTGTGCCAGTCGCATAACTCGTTACAGGGAGTGTGCCAGTCGCATAACTCGTTACAGGGAGTGTGCCAGTCGCATAACTCGTCTTAAAGGGAGTGTGCCAGTCGCATAACTCGCCTTAAAGGGAGTGTGCCAGTCGCATAACTCGTTACAGGGAGTGTGCCAGTCGCATAACTCGTTACAGGGAGTGTGCCAGTCGCATAACTCGTTACAGGGAGTGTGCCAGTCGCATAACTCGTTACAGGGAGTGTGCCAGTCGCATAACTCGTTAAAGGGAGTGTGCCAGTCGTATAACTCGTCTTAAAGGGAGTGTGCCAGTCGCATAAATCGTTACAGGGAGTGTGCCAGTCGCATAACTCGCCTTAAAGGGAGTGTGCCAGTCGCATAACTCGTCTTAAAGGGAGTGTGCCAGTCGCATAACTCGTCTTAAAGGGAGTGTGCCAGTCGCATAACTCGTTACAGGGAGTGTGCCAGTCGCATAACTCGCCTTAAAGGGAGTGTGCCAGTCGCATAACTCGTCTTAAAGGGAGTGTGCCAGTCGCATAACTCGTTACAGGGAGTGTGCCAGTCGCATAACTCGTCTTAAAGGGAGTGTGCCAGTCGCATAACTCGTCTTAAAGGGAGTGTGCCAGTCGCATAACTCGTCTTAAAGGGAGTGTGTCAGTCGCATAACTCGTTACAGGGAGTGTGCCAGTCGCATAACTCGTCTTAAAGGGAGTGTGCCAGTCGCATAACTCGTCTTAAAGGGAGTGTGCCAGTCGCATAACTCGTTACAGGGAGTGTGCCAGTCGCATAACTCGTCTTAAAGGGAGTGTGCCAGTCGCATAACTCGTCTTAAAGGGAGTGTGCCAGTCGCATAACTCGTTAAAGGGAGTGTGCCAGTCGCATAACTCGTCTTAAAGGGAGTGTGCCAGTCGCATAACTCGTTACAGGGAGTGTGCCAGTCGCATAACTCGTCTTAAAGGGAGTGTGCCAGTCGCATAACTCGTTACAGGGAGTGTGCCAGTCGCATAACTCGTCTTAAAGGGAGTGTGCCAGTCGCATAACTCGTCTTAAAGGGAGTGTGCCAGTCGCATAACTCGTTACAGGGAGTGTGCCAGTCGCATAACTCGTTACAGGGAGTGTGCCAGTCGCATAACTCGTTAGAGGGGGCGTGCCAGTCGCATAACTCGTTACAGGGAGTGTGCCAGTCGCATAACTCGTTACAGGGAGTGTGCCAGTCGCATAACTCGTTACAGGGAGTGTGCCAGTCGCATAACTCGTTACAGGGAGTGTGCCAGTCGCATAACTCGTTACAGGGAGTGTGCCAGTCGCATAACTCGTTAGAGGGGGCGTGCCAGTCGCATAACTCGTTACAGGGAGTGTGCCAGTCGCATAACTCGTTACAGGGAGTGTGCCAGTCGCATAACTCGTTAGAGGGAGCGTGCCAGTCGCATAACTCGTTACAGGGAGTGTGCCAGTCGCATAACTCGTTACAGGGAGTGTGCCAGTCGCATAACTCGTTAGAGGGGGCGTGCCAGTCGCATAACTCGTTACAGGGAGTGTGCCAGTCGCATAACTCGTTACAGGGAGTGTGCCAGTCGCATAACTCGTTATAGGGAGTGTGCCAGTCGCATAACTCGTTACAGGGAGTGTGCCAGTCGCATAACTCGTTACAGGGAGTGTGCCAGTCGCATAACTCGTTACAGGGAGTGTGCCAGTCGCATAACTCGTTACAGGGAGTGTGCCAGTCGCATAACTCGTTACAGGGAGTGTGCCAGTCGCATAACTCGTTACAGGGAGTGTGCCAGTCGCATAACTCGTCTTAAAGGGAGTGTGCCAGTCGCATAACTCGTCTTAAAGGGAGTGTGCCAGTCGCATAACTCGTCTTAAAGGGAGTGTGCCAGTCGCATAACTCGTCTTAAAGGGAGTGTGCCAGTCGCATAACTCGTTACAGGGAGTGTGCCAGTCGCATAACTCGTTACAGGGAGTGTGCCAGTCGCATAACTCGTCTTAAAGGGAGTGTGCCAGTCGCATAACTCGTCTTAAAGGGAGTGTGACAGTCGCATAACTCGTCTTAAAGGGAGTGTGCCAGTCGCATAACTCGTCTTAAAGGGAGTGTGCCAGTCGCATAACTCGTTACAGGGAGTGTGCCAGTCGCATAACTCGTTACAGGGAGTGTGCCTGTCGCATAACTCGTCTTAAAGGGAGTGTGCCAGTCGCATAACTCGTCTTAAAGGGAGTGTGCCAGTCGCATAACTCGTCTTAAAGGGAGTGTGCCAGTCGCATAACTCGTCTTAAAGGGAGTGTGCCAGTCGTATAACTCGTCTTAAAGGGAGTGTGCCAGTCGCATAACTCGTCTTAAAGGGAGTGTGCCAGTCGCATAACTCGTTAAAGGGAGTGTGCCAGTCGCATAACTCGTTACAGGGAGTGTGCCAGTCGCATAACTCGTCACAGGGATTGTGCCAGTCGCATAACTCGTTACAGGGAGTGTGCCAGTCGTATAACTCGTTACAGGGAGTGTGCCAGTCGCATAACTCGTTACAGGGAGTGTGCCAGTCGCATAACTCGTTACAGGGAGTGTGCCAGTCGCATAACTCGTCTTAAAGGGAGTGTGCCAGTCGCATAACTCGTCTTAAAGGGAGTGTGCCAGTCGCATAACTCGTCTTAAAGGGAGTGTGCCAGTCGCATAACTCGTTAAAGGGAGTGTGCCAGTCGCATAACTCGTTACAGGGAGTGTGCCAGTCGCATAACTCGTTACAGGGAGTGTGCCAGTCGCATAACTCGTTACAGGGAGTGTGCCAGTCGTATAACTCGTTACAGGGAGTGTGCCAGTCGCATAACTCGTTACAGGGAGTGTGCCAGTCGCATAACTCGTTACAGGGAGTGTGCCAGTCGCATAACTCGTTACAGGGAGTGTGCCAGTCGCATAACTCGTTACAGGGAGTGTGCCAGTCGCATAACTCGTTAAAGGGAGTGTGCCTACTGACATTGCTCATTTGGGGTTATTGACACTGGTCTGTAGAACAGAGTTTTCGAAATTGAACCATTACTTAATTTCTCCAGATTAACCCTAGTTGCCGAAATATTCTAAAGACTCCAGGAACGTGATGGAATCACAACATTATCGGGTAGACTCCAGAGGGCTTCCGCTACTAGAAGCACTGCAACTATCGATTAAACTGCTAACATATCGTTAGCGCCGGCCAATAGAAATTCGACAAGACAGGTCGTGCGCTCTGATAGCAACAGTCGCACAGCACCGTCTTTCCCCCTGATCGCAACGCTTGATGGCCATTGTTCGACGAAGATATCAATTTAGAGCTACGAAACTTGCACATAATAAAGTTCACAGTAGCAAGAACATGCTGTGCAAAACTTGTCCCTCTATCTGTCTTCCTCCCATGATGTGACCGTAATTGTATTGTCTTATGTGCGCCGTTTTACAGAACATCACTACAGAGGCGATCGTTTTATAGATATCGAAATAAATAATAAGCAAAAACAATATGTGAAAATTCAACTAAAGGGGATCCAGGTGTGAATTTCATCGTATCCAACAATCAAACCAATAACCAACCTATCGTATGAAAAATATTTTGAACATTCCAAAACAGTAGGCACACTCCCTTTAAACGATTTCCTACATTTGCGGCAAGTGAGTCGTCTGAATGATGATGTCCGGACATGACAAAATGCAACACATATTTAATTTAGTTAATTCAATCCGGTTAAGAAGAACTGTTCTACTGGTTGCTAATGAAAACAAGTCCAGCTCAAAGTGAGCAAGGAATCGGAATCGGTTTGTTGCAGCATTTACAAGGTGTCCAATGACTCGCCGCAAACATTTTGTTTAGTCAAGGGCCACAAGGCACGTACATAATTTCACTGATCCAACATTCCCTGATCCAGTACCTCAGGGCCTTTCACCGACGAGACGAGTTGGCTGTGTACAATACCTACGAGTTACGATCCTGCGCCAGTCTGTTGTTATTAAACGAGGGCAGTCGCCACCCCCGCTGTCTCCAGCTATATCGTCTCCGCCAGCCATAATGAGACCCAGCTCCATCACGTCACCCGATCTGTCTCTGGGCGGGGGCGGGGGCGGGGCGTCTCCGCCGTCTCTGGAGACCACTCTCCGTCTCCCGCCCGGCTCTCCGCGTCTCCCCGGGGACCGATCTCCGCCGCCGCCGCCATCACCCCCCCGGTGAGACGATAGGCCAAATTGGGGCCGCTAATGAACGCTACTAACGCTGGTCCAAAGACCCGCCGACGGCCAAACGACCTCGGACGTCCTCCCAGTAATGGCGGCCGTTAAAAACTCATCGGTCTCGCTATATGGTCCGCCGGGATGCGGTTTTCTTTTCTGTTCGTTTACTGGTGACGTTTTTAGCTTGCGCATTATTTAAGTATAAATCAAAATATTTTAGGAACAAAAACGTGCTTACAATAATTTGTGAGTTTTTGTATGCGTTGTGCACGTCAATTGTTCGAGCATGACGGAACTTTATCTATGATTTGTTAGCGCCATCAATTAATATTTTGATATTCAATTTATCGATTATCCTTCTGTTGTTAGGTGTCTGTTAATGGTTACGATCCCATCCGAGATTTAAATGCACGGCTCGTCAATCTCACCTTACGTATCTTCTTTGTGTGATTACTCATCAACAACTATGAATGATTCTGCCAGTCGTTGATCGCTGTTTCACTGTCTCATCAAAATAAGTTTGTACGCATTTTAACATACCTATTAGGAGAGATGGATGCAGAGGGAAAGGAGGGGAAAAGAGGTAATTGTCCACCCTTGACAAGTTATTAACTTCATCAAGTTTTGAGAAACTTCAAAATTTGTAAACAACTCGCTCGAATGGCGAACCTCAAACTCTCCCTGTACCCTCCGATTGCCAGTATTCTAACTAGGCGGTAATTTTCGCGCCCCGGCGGCCAATTCGTTCCGCCATTAATCAGCGCTACATAGTTAATAGTTTGTTTACATGCAGCCCGTCAGCAGCGCGTCCTTCGCCATCCCTCCCATCCCGGACTTCCTGACGGCAGCGCCGCGTAATTGTCGGCACAACTGCCTCGCCGGTATAATCGTCCGGATCCACCTCGAGTTCTCGGCGTCATTATGCCAGCCGCACTCGCCGTCAGAACTACGCACAACAGCCGGTAACAAATCCGGAGCTGCTCTCCGAAACAAGTCCAACTGTTGTGAGCTGTCCGCCGAAATGGTATTGTGCTCAACCGGAGCAGAACGGGGCCAGATAGTTGTGCGGCGATGGTTCGTTGGAGTTGTGGAAGTCTTGAGGGACTGCTACACTGTCACAACTGTTGCACTGTCACAACTGTTGCACTGTCACAACTGTCACAACTGTCACAACTGCCACAACTGTCACAACTGTCACAACTGTCGCAACTGGCACAACTGTCACAACTGTTGCACTGTCACAACTGTCTCAACTGTCACAACTGTCACAACTGTCGCAACTGTCGCAACTGTCGCAACTGTCGCAACTGTCGCAACTGTCACAACTGTCACAACTGTTGCAATTTCACAACTGTCACAACTGTCACAACTGTCACAACTGTCACAACTGTCACAACTGTCACAACTGTTGCAATGTCACAACTGTCACAACTGTCCCAACTGTCACAACTGTCACAACTGTTGCAATGTCACAACTGTCACAACTGTTGCACCTTCCAGAATTCCGTTGATTGCGGATAATATAAAATATGTTGAACACTTAGTAATGGAAAATAATTGTACATACCTGTAAGTCCAATTCATTGGAAAGTACAATTTTCGCACCATCGTTCATGCATGCAAAATTATGCAGCAGTCGTCCAGACGAGCCCACTTTCCAGCGAACTGGCAATACCGTGCGGCATAGCGCCGCGCTATCGCCATATCGGGGTAACGTCGCGCTATCCGGGGAGCCCGCAGAACAGAGCACACAGGCCCTGAGGCCCCGCAGAACAGAGCACACAGGCCCCGATGCCCCGCAGAACAGAGTACACAGGCCCCGAGGCCCCGCAGAACAGAGCACACAGGCCCCGAGGCCCCGCAGAACAGAGCACACAGGCCCCGCGGCCCCGCAGAACAGAGCACACAGGCCCCGAGGCCCCGCAGAACAGAGTACACAGGCCCCGAGGCCCCGCAGACCAGAGCACACAGGCCCCGAGGCCCCGCAGAACAGAGCACACAGGCCCCGAGGCCCCGCAGAACAGAGCACACAGGCCCCGAGGCCCCGCAGAACAGAGCACACAGGCCCCGAGGCCCCGCAGAACAGAGCACACAGGCCCTGAGGCCCCGCAGAGCACACAGGCCCCGAGGCCCCGCAGAACAGAGCACACAGGCCCCGAGGCCCCGCAGAACAGAGCACACAGGCCCCGAGGCCCCGCAGAACAGAGCACACAGGCCCCGAGGCCCCGCAGAACAGAGCACACAGGCCCTGAGGCCCCGCAGAGCACACAGGCCCCGAGGCCCCGCAGAACAGAGCACACAGGCCCCGAGGCCCCGCAGAACAGAGCACACAGGCCCTGAGGCCCCGCAGAGCACACAGGCCCCGAGGCCCCGCAGAACAGAGCACACAGGCCCCGAGGCCCCGCAGAACAGATTACACAGGCCCTGAGGCCCCGCAGAACAGAGCACACAGGCCCCGAGGCCCCGCAGACCAGAGCACACAGGCCCCGAGGCCCCGCAGAACAGAGCACACAGGCCCCGAGGCCCCGCAGAACAGAGCACACAGGCCCCGAGGCCCCGCAGAACAGAGCACACAGGCCCCGAGGCCCCGCAGAACAGAGCACACAGGCCCTGAGGCCCCGCAGAGCACACAGGCCCCGAGGCCCCGCAGAACAGAGCACACAGGCCCCGAGGCCCCGCAGAACAGAGCACACAGGCCCCGAGGCCCCGCAGAACAGAGCACACAGGCCCCGAGGCCCCGCAGAACAGATTACACAGGCCCTGAG
This sequence comes from Chirona hameri, assembly GCA_036785665.1. Taxonomy (NCBI): domain Eukaryota; kingdom Metazoa; phylum Arthropoda; class Thecostraca; order Balanomorpha; family Balanidae; genus Chirona; species Chirona hameri. The sequence goes on from JAXIVJ010007712.1 coordinate 24,752, forward strand.
GCCCCGCAGAACAGAGCACACAGGCCCCGAGGCCCCGCAGACCAGAGCACACAGGCCCCGAGGCCCCGCAGAACAGAGCACACAGGCCCCGAGGCCCCGCAGAACAGAGCACACAGGCCCCGAGGCCCCGCAGAACAGAGCACACAGGCCCCGAGGCCCCGCAGAACAGAGCACACAGGCCCTGAGGCCCCGCAGAGCACACAGGCCCCGAGGCCCCGCAGAACAGAGCACACAGGATGGCCCCGATCCGTCACCGGACGGGAGCTCACCGCCACTGGGGCGCGCGGGCACTGTGGGATGGCCCATGTATCCTTAATGATTGCGGAGAAATGTTTGTTGTGGGTGTAACTCAGTGGTTCGCAAATAGAGGGTAATTACCCCAACTCGGGGTAATGGAGCTTTCGGGCGGGGTGAGTACGATTGCGCAGCAAGTGAGAAATTGTGGCTGATTCGTTTGATGCTGGCGCACAATGCACATATATCGATCCCAGTTTCTGTTTGCCTTCCGCAGACCACTGGGACCGTATTATCGCAGAGAGCAGCGAAGCCAATCAGAGGCGATCGCAGCCCTGGCCTTTGGAGGGGGGCAACTTGGAAAAAGGGCCCTCGGTTGGTCTGAAAAGGCCCTCGGTCGGTGCGAGGGGCCCTACGCTGATTTTAAAGGGTATTTTACACCTGAGGCTTGGTTTTTAAACTGTTTAGGACTTTTCAACCCTATGACTTATGTCGGCCTGAAAGCGGCCTGCAGACGGTCTGAGAGGGTATTTTCAGGCATTGGGTATCCAAAGACAGATCGGCAGGGCCAAAACGCATTGTATTTCAATCCGTTGTCATGGGTATTAACAGGGACGTAGGAACGCCACGAAAAGTGTGTGTGTGTGGGACGAGGGGGGGGAGGGCAGTGCAACTTTAATCTCGTATTGAAAGAAGCCAAATTTGATATCGTATTGAGAAAATTAAATATATATTTGCAGATTCGGCCTCTTCCAGTCTTGGCGAACCTTTTACCATAACAAAATCACCGACCAAAATAAAATATTTTAGATTAAAAGAATGGCCGAAAGTGGCCATTCCTACGCCTATGTGGGTATATGAGGCGCTGAATCACGTTGTGGCAAGTTTCAGCTCCCTTGATGGAACAGTTACTGAGTTATCGTCACCGGCATTTCCGTGAGATCACGATGCAAGGCTTTCTTCTAAGCCAAGACGCTGCTACCGATTAACCTTCGCCCTGGTGTGGGTCATTTTGACTCTCCCTGATATTTTTTTTTTGCTCGGGAATAGCGAGGAAAACGGCGGCGTACAGCGCCACCAAAATTGGCATAGGTCTTCGGGCATCAATTATCCATACATTGTGTATTTTTTACCTCGGGTCATCTTAGATCAGGTCACCGGATCACGTCGAGTGATCTTACCTCCAAAAATAGTTTCGGTCGTGCCAAAGTCACGGGGGTTGATCGAACTATTTGAAACTGACAGAAGTTAATCAGAGCATAGGTATCGGCAATTCGTTTAACTCAGATGTTTGTATATCGGTGACCAAAGGGCAGGTCAACTTCGTGACCTACCCATTACAAATCAATCCCACTCTGGCTTTCAGAGGCCCCTTTGTCCTCCAGAGGGCCCCTATGCCTTCATAGGGGGCCCTCTGGAAAGCTCCTTTGACTTTCAGAAGGCCATCTCCGGCCTACAGAGGGCCCTCTTCGGTCTACCCAGCCACTCTGGCCTTCAGAGGGCCCTTCTGACTTCACAACGGCCATTATCGCTTTCAGAGGGCCCATTCTTACCTCCAGAGGATTCCCTCTGGCTTCACGACGGCCATTCTCGCTTTCAAACGGCCCACTCTGACCTCCAGAGGGCCCACTTCGGCTTCCAGAGGGCCCACTCCTGCTTCCAGAGGGCTAACTCTGACCTCCAGAGGACCCCCTGACCTCCAGAGGGCCCACTCTGTCCTCCAGAGGACCCACTCTGGCCTCCAGTGAGCCCCCTCTGGCTTCCAGAGGGCCTACTCTGAACTTCAGAGGGCCCATTATTAGCTGCAGAGAACCTACTCTGTCTTTCAGAGGAGGACCACTTTGGCCTTCAGAGGGCCCATTTGACCTGCAGGGCCCTATCCGGCTTTTAGAGGGCCCTCGATATACCATTTGGCCCCTCTGGACTCCAGAAGGCCCTATCCGACCTCCAGAGGGCCCACTTTGGCCTCTAGAGGACTCGATTTAGCCTCCAGGGGCCATTCTGGCATCCAGTTGGCCTCCTCTCTGACCTCTTGAGGGCCCATTCTGACCTGGAGCCCAGGCGGGCCCTTCAGGCCCACCTGGGCCCGAAGTGACTTTGGAGGGGGGGGGGGGGAGGTGGCAAAATATGTGTTGGCCCCCCATCATGGGCCTTGGGGGGGGAGTCATGGCCCGGATACCCCCCCCCCCCCATGCGACCGCCTCTGAAGTCAATAAATGCAAAATGATGCTAAACTGCCTTTGCGGTAGAGTTAACGCGTTGAAGGGAAAATTGTTTTGCACATTCTTTGCGGAATGTGCAATGTGCATTCATTTCATTCGGGATCACGGGGTAAGGGATCGTCCTGGTCGCCAAAAGGGGTAAATTGACGCTGAGAACCATTGCCTTAGACCAAGAGCAACAGCACACGTGTAAGCTTATATTCCTGTCCCTCGATGGCACCAGTAGTAAACGCCTGAAGTTATGCTGTACCGCATAGCTTGAAGCCGAGAACTGCCGCCCGCACAATGTAGGGAGGGAAGGAGGGGATAGCGAGTGATCCAGGCTGTCAAAAGGGGTAACCATACCCTTGATTCTGAGAACCACTTGTTGTACAGACCTCCATGGAAGTGACCTGACACCTACGCACAATCCAAAAACATTCATGCGAAATAAAAGTTTCCCCAGATTGAAGAAGGCTGGCCTTAGATAGCAGCTTTGTGATCCACAGCGAATGCGATTCGTAGTAAACGTTGAATATTATACCGCTGTTTGTATGACCCTGCGAAGAGTGTGCAGAGGAGTTTTATTTATTTATTTATTTATGCATTTATTTATCTATTTATTTATTTATTTATTTATTTATTTATTTATTTATTTATTTATTTATTTATTTATTTATTTATTTATTTATTTATTTATTTATTTATTTATTTATTTATTTATTTATTTATTTATTTATTTATTTATTTCACGTCATCAGGTATTTCCACACAATAGGGCTATTTTAATACCTTCGTCATACATTGGTGTAGCACAGCATTTGCGTCGCAAACAAGTGTCAAGAAGCTGCGTCATTAGATCAAGAAGCTTCAGCCAATATTTATCTTACATGCCTTTTAAAAGTGCACACACTAAGCATGTAGATGATTGTCAATGGCATAGCGATTGTACAGTTTGGATCCACGGTATATGAAGGCGCGCTTTCCATGGTTGTTGCGGGGACAAACAAGCGATAGGTGAGATGATTGTCGCGTTTGTCGCAAGCCTGATTGATGGTTAAATGACAAGCTTTGGCGCAGTCCGACCGGCAGGTTTAATGTTAAAATCTTGTACATCATACATAAATCAAAATATTGCACAAGTTTCGGAACAGTGAGCCAGCCTAACTCCTTTAGGACATCTGAAACATTATCGTATTTCCGGCGACCAGAGATGACTCGTGCAGCAAAGTTGAGCACCTTTTTAAATTCCTGAATAACACTTTTCCTAACACTACCATATACTTGAGTGCAATATCTAATGTGAGAGATCACAAGAGAATCCACTATACGGGGCAGGACAGATGCTGGCAGAACGTGTTTGGTATGGAGGATCCCGATAAGAATACCAAAACATCGGTGTATGACATGTTTCAGGTGCGGTTTCCACGACAGAGTCCATAATCATACCTAAATTCTTAACACTTTCCGAGCACAACAGGTCCTCACCCATAAATCTCACCTTCGGCATAATTCCTATCCGAGCAATCTGACGCCTGTCAGCACATACCATCAGTTCTGTTTTAGCTGCATTAACCATCATCCCGTTTTGCAAAAACCAGTTGCTCAAAATTCCTAGAACGTGCTCTATGGCACTCTCCATGTCTCGTATTTGGTCCCGTGGTCCCGTAATAGTTAATTGTGTGTCATCTGCATATCGAATGAGAGTGACGCGGAAGCCCCTAATAGAAGACGGGATGTAAGATGCAATGTCATTACTTAAGATGTTAAACAACAAACTTCCTAAAACTGTACCCTGGAAGCAGCCTATTGAGATTGGTAATTATTTAGATAAACTTTCCCCTGCGCGCACTTTTTTAGTATGACCTTCATGGTAGCTTTTAAACCATCCAGTTCTGACCTATAAAAGCTTAAATTTTTTTCTTCAGAATAGTGCTATGGTCGACAACATCAAAACAACGACTCAAATCCAATAGAGCTAGTAAATAAATTTATGATCTATCCACTCCCTTAATAATTTCGTCTGTCATGGTCAGGAGCGCTATAGACGTGGAATGGTTTGAAAGGAAACCATGCTGATCATTACTAAATACACAATTATCCTCCATATATTTTGTGAATTGAACGTGCACGATTTTCTCAACGATTTTGTAAATTAAACTTACAATTTGTGATGGGTCTGAAATTCGCCGGATCGAAATCCAAATCCTTTTATACAGCGGGAGGACTTCCGCCCTCTTCCAGCTTTCTGGCAAGGTTTCCGTAACGATACTGGTATTTATTATTCGGAGCAAATATTGGCCCACAATGCAAAAACTCATCTTCAAAATTTTGAGCGGAACGTCACCGTCAATGCAAGAGTTTGCATTTGGAATGGTGAAGATGACGTTTTTAAGCTGATCCAATGTCACCGGAGTCAGCATCAGCGCACTAGCGTTAACACGAGGCAGGCGCACATTTAGTGGCTCCATACCGGAGCGCCGAAACTGGGACATAACGCTCTCCCTCGTTCGCCTGCCTATGGAAACGAAGTAATCATTGATTTCGTCTGTGGTCAAATTTTCCGGGTCAACACGATGACTACGTTTCGGGGCTGAATTACCGGTTTCAGCTGGTGAAGAAGAGTCGCCGGTGACGATTCGTCAACTTTCTGCTTTATGCTATCTCGCATGTCCCTTCTGATTGCCCTTTTTGCCTGAACATTGAGAACTTTGTAAGCATTCATGTCCCCAACAGTTTTCGCTGAACGTCTTTCATTCATCAACTCTTATGTTTCGTCAGATACCGGTGGAGGTGAAGGGTTATGAACTCTAAACCTGCGCAAAGGGGCGTGCTCGTTCAAATTTTGTATCATTACGGAAGATAAATTATTCCATTGCTACTCACAAGAATCGCTACTACGTACAACAGAGTTCCAATCAATGAGCCTCAAATCCTCTAAAAAGGCATGGGCATCGAAAGCGCGCCAGTTACGTGCAGTACGATATTGAGGTTCAACTTTTGCCCGCGGAATGGTGGCCAGCACAGACACACGCCTATGGTGAGCAGCATAATCACACATCTCGACAGTGACATCTGGTGGATTGGTTGCACAGCAGAGCGCATCAGACAGCATGATCACATCGAGAATCGACTGAGTATCGCCACGGATAAATGTCGGCTCATTTACCTGGCAATGCAAGCCATATTTTTCCAGTTCTACTAAGCGCGAGTGAGCCACTGGGTTCGTTCTTGCGTCCGAGTTCATGTCACCTGCCAGGATAATCCGATGCGAGGGATGAGCTGCGATGAGAGACTGAAGCTCCTCTTCTAGATGGTTGTAGTCAGTGTGAATTTGTCCGGGGCTTGTAGACGGCGGACGGTATAGACCGCCCAGTAGGGTGACCCTTTTCTTGTCCAGTTTTATCTTGAGCCATAAGGGTTCTAGGTGCGAGTCTCCTGGCGATGATTTTGTTTTCACAAGTTCGGCCTGAGTCTCTTCTCTGATATAGATTGCTACGCCTCCTCCTGATTTATTTCTGCCACTAAGCCGATCTCTCCTGAAGAGCCGGTAGCCAGGGACTTGGAGAACATTATCCGGTGTTGATTTCTTCAGATTTGTCTCAGTAAAGCAAACTATGTCGGGATGATTTTGGTGAAGATCCACTCTAATATCTGGTAGTTTGGATGGTAACGTGCCAATGTTCTGTAGTTCGATTTTGATATTGCGATTTGGTCGGGTGCCCGCTCCCTGGGCCGGTGTATTGGCATCTCCACCGTCGGATTGTCCGACCCGACCGGTCCGCCGGATATCCAGTCTCGTAGGCTGTTTCAGACACCGCGTCGGTGACAGCGGATTGTCATCTACATCCCTTTCACTTTCCGCCACTGTTGACCGCAGCTGGGCTGTGGGCCGGTGTCCGATATGGACGGGGATTGGCTGGGGCTGCCCTGACACCGTCCCGGGTCGCTGCGCAGCAGAGGCGGACGCAGGCTCGGAATCATCCGGTGTTGGTGGTATCGGAATGATCCTCTGATCGTAGTCCCCGCCGTCGGAATGGTAACGGTCGGTCCGGTGCGACGCAGCTGGATTCTCCATCCAGCGCGCCTCCCCCTGCGGTGCCTGGCACCGCCATTGGCCGACTGTGCGATTACTCCTCGGCGCAGACACGTATGGCAACGATGCTGGGGTATACCCATGTCTCTCTGACTTTTCCAGTCCCAGTTTTTCCAGTTTTCCAGTCTCTCTGACTTTTGTACCGTTCCAACGTTAATGGTTAGAACTGTGCATACCTCTCATATATAGGAAGAAGTTAAAGATGGTAAAATTAAGAGTTCACACAGTCTCAGTGGCCGATCCAGGGGGTGGGGGTCACGGGGATCATGACTCCCCCCCCCCCCCCTTGGGTCATGGGGGCACCACTGCACCGTGGGGAGACCACCACGCCGTGGGGGCACCACCGGGCCGTGGGGGCACCACCGCGCCGGGGCACCACCGCGCCGGGGCACCACCGCGCCGGGGCACCAGGGGCATCACCAAAATAAAGCAAAAACATCCGCGCCGCTACGCGGCGCAAATCATTCAGTGTTCTTTGAACCAAGGGCACCACCGCGCCGTGAGGGAACCACCGGGCCGTGGGGGCACCACCGTTCCGGTGTACCAGGGACGCCACCCTCTCCTGCGTGAACCAAGCGTGAACTCCTCTCCTCTCCTGCGTGAACTCGTGAACCAAGGGCAAAAATGTCCCTGCATACCCCCGGTCCCGTCCCTGGGCTATAAAGGGTCACCAACGTGCCTTCATACCAGAGGCAACAACGTATCGGACTCGAGGGGCCCTGAGGGCCCCCTTGGGCTGATTACCGAACGGGCGCGATGCGCCCGTGAGGTTTCTCGTCAACTTACTAGACAAATTTACATTTGACCCGACCCGGCGCGACCCGACCCGACCCGGCCCGACCCGGCCCGACCCGGCCCGACCTGGCCCGACCCGACCCGACCCGGCCCGACCCAGCCCGACCCGGCCATACATACGCTTTTCGGAAGCTAATAACTTTGCAACCACTGCTCCCATTGAGATCGGGTTTTCGACATTGCACAATGGGCGGGCAGCGGCATTTAGCGCGACATAAGTCATTTTTGTGACTTTCTACTCGATGCAAAAAATGGTTGTAGTTAGACACAAAATTGTCCATAGAATCCGAAAATGACAATATATATCCGCTAACATGAATCGTTTTTCGTATAGGTGAGCTTGAACACGGAACTTTGAACAAAGAAGCGGAACCGGCATCATGTGCTGTATTTTTTGTTCAAAGCTCAAAGTGAAATAACATACAAACTACAATGCTGAACGAGTTATTATGTGTTCGTTCATAAAAAGTAACTCATGCTCAATGTAACTCACGTGAAAATTAATGTTAGCTTTTCCCAGAATGCATTTTGCATTATTTATTAGTCATTTTATGAGAGGTGTCAAAAATGACCACGGATTTTTTCCTACTTTATTTTTGCAAGTGCCAATATCAAAATGCCTACTAGTGCCCGCGCTGAAAGCATAATTTTTAGTTGACATGGACAATTTGTGATCGAATCACTGCTAATTTGGCTGCTCCTTCTTGCGCCTTTAGAAGTTATCGTCATTTTTGTATCGCATGTCGCTCAACGTTTCCGGGCGCGGAGTGCCTCGTGGGCGGTGAGATGCGCCGACCAGCACCGACTCTCTGATTGGCTGGCCGGCTGACATGTCACGTGACCTGACTGACCTGTAGCCTATTTCACAAAGCAAAAAAGTTTGTAATTACAAAGAATTTCTTTGTAATTACAAATAATGTTTACACATGTTTGTAGTTTGGATTTCACAAAACCCCAGGGCAGTAAATCTCAATTTACTATTTACAAACTACTTTACAAAGATATTGTTTGTAAAAATGTTTGCAATTGCACATGTTCTATTTCTCAAAGGTTGAAGGAAGTGAGGAAATGTGTGCAATTACAAACTTGTAATTCCAGTGGGTCAGGGGTTCTGAATTTCAGAAACTGCATTGGCAGTTGACATTGTTTGACTGTTCAGGTTATTTTCTTGGTGAGGTTGTTACGTTGCCGAGGTTGTTAGGGTAATGCTTTAGTTATGCATAGGTATAGCTGCCCCCAAAAAGTTATTTCCCGAGAGATTCGAACAGGGATCTCCAGCTTTGAAGTCCCAGTCACACCTTACCGATTGCGCTGCGAGGGGCGCCTCCGCGCGGAGAAACCGCATAGCGATAGAATTGCAGCGGTCAACGATGTCTTGTGCAATGTGCAGTGAACCTTCACCCTTTACGACGTAGGAAATCGGCTAGGTTAGGTGAAAAATGTCGAGAAATTCAACAACCTTTCTTTTAAGAGTAGTTCTGTTGTTATGCTCCGCCACCTGGCGAATGGTCAAATTCTGTTTACTCTAACTGCTTACCAAGATGTATTTTTACGATCAGAGTTTGCATTCCGATGAAATGTTAATTAAAAGATTATTCTCACTATAACTAATTTTATATTGAATACAAAAATAAACCACGATGTCAATATTTGTTAAATTAATTTGTTAACAATAAAATTATTTGTCATTAGCATCAAGTTTAATACAAACGTTCTTGATTGCAGCGTTTTCTGCTGACTAAAATTCCTGTTTACAATTTTCTTTACAATCGGTAATTCAGAGGTGGCGAATGTTTGTGAAATAGCTTTTTGTGAGGTTTGCAATATTTTCTTGCGTTTGTAATCGCAAAAATGTGTAATTACTAACTTCTTTGTGAAATAGGCCTCTGATGGCGGGCTGCCGGGTTCAGTCGGCAACCAGCGCTGAGCGTGCCCGGGCTCCGAGCGTGTCCGAGCGTGGCCGGGCTAGAACGAAGGCCTTCGTACGAAAGACTACGCATGCGTTTAGCGGTGTTTATTACTAGGGCTTCAATGTTCTATGTATATTGTGCTGAGTATCTTATTTCAAACGCACCCATGATGAAGCAATTTTGGTGATATAACTGAGAATTTCACCTGTGATTATGGTTTCGCTGCGATTTGTAGCTACTGCATTGACATTGACTTCTATCACGATATGTTGCAAGATTTGCTCATAAGAGCATACAGGGTGCGCATTAAGTCCTGGCCGCTTCCAGTATTTTCACAAACACATGTACAGAACACATATATTTTCGGATTTATATCCAAAATGCAGTTACACACAACAACTTAGGGACATTTCAAGTCTATGCCTCGATGTAGCCGCCGCTAGCCTCGATGACGGCCTCCACACGGCCTCGGAAGGAGCGACAGGTGTTGGCGATGTAGGCCTCCTCCATCCCATCCCAGGCCTCCACGATGTGAGCCTTGAGAGACTCCAGGTTGGGATGGGATATCGCCTGAACATCCTCCTGTAAAACGCTCCAGATGCTGTAGTCGAGCGGGTTCAGATCGGGTGAATGGGGTGGCCACATCTCCTTGCGCCAGAAATGTGGCTCTCCTCCGAGCTCGTCCGCCAGCTTCTGCTCGATGACGTTGGCGTTGTGTGCAGGTGTCCCGTCCTGCTGGAACACAAAGTTTCCATCCGGGTAGGTGTTCTTGATCCAGGGGATGACCTCCGTGTCCAACAGACGCTCGTACACCTCCCTGTTGATCTTCTCGTTGGCGTCCATGAAGATGATAGGACACTTACTTCTTTCCGTCGGAACCGACCACCCTGAGGACCATGACCTTCTGCGGCGTCCACTTTCTGAGGGCTTCGGACAGTCCGAGGTCGCCCAGGCCTGGGGTCATCTTCAAGACTTCCCCCAGAAGGCAACTTGGCCTTGATCCGTCGAACTGTCCTCTGTCCAACGCCAAATCGTCCGCCGCCACTTGCGCGTTCGTCTTCCCGGATCCGGCCGCCCCGAGCAGGTAGCCAGCGACAAGTTGTCGTTTCCTCTGATATCCAAACTAAACATGAAATAGAGGGGCTCTAATACTCCCCCACAGGGTGGCCGGGGTCAGAGGGGTCACGCCCCAGGTTATTGGCACACTGCCAACCAATCAGAGTTGACGTAAACAGGCCAGGCGTAAAGCGGCCAGAACTCAACACGCACCCTGTATAGGTAACTTAATTAACCAAAAGTTTTTTTTGCTTGGGTAACATTTTTGTGTGTAATAAAATGTTTGTTTTTGTGTGAATTTGGTCATGAGGCACAAGATACCCAAAATATATCAATATCACGACATTTAAATGCTTTCAATGACTTGCACATCACATAACATGCATCTACGTCAGAGCTGTCGCACCAGAGTTCGGGTCAATTTACAGTTGTCTTGTGCGGCTATTTTGCAATACTTCAGGTCGTGATGTTTATGATAAAAAAATGCGGAGAATCTCCGCAAGACAATCGTGAATGCATCAGACAGCATCTCATGCAAGCTCATATTGATGTGCGACATCTGAATCTCAGGGAAAGTAGATACACAATTATGTCGCGCTAAATGCCGCTGCCCGCCCAATGTGCATTGGATAGGACCATCAAATACATTTGTATTCTGTTATGGTGCGTTCTGATAGGGGTGGTGCCACAGCGCACTGTCAAAAAAATTAAAGCACCTCTGTCAAAGAGGATTTGTTTTCTCGGTATCGCCCAAGAATGTACCTATATTCATGGGCTCAACAGAAAAACATCTTTTTGTCCCCTCCCCAACTTGACCGCACAAATGGCCAGTTGGAATGAAATGTTAACGTTTTTCGTCTGGAGTTCGGAATAGGAGTATGTGCGAAAATGGCAAGAGGCCATGGGTGTCGTTTTCTATAGGCCTGGTAGCCCTACCAATAATGTCACATTTAGCATTAGGCCTATGGCGTTGCATGGTAAGAATGACCTTAAAATATCTAAGTTAGCATTGGGGCCCAACCAATCATTTTCGGAAAATGACGCCCCTGCAAGAGGCATTGACATTTTGTCTTGTCATTGCTAAAACGTTTAGCCGTTTAGTGAGCGGTGCTTGATGCGAAAGCGGGTACTGAAAGTTTGGGGACGATTTGGCGGTAGTTTACGAGATATTGCGAAATACGCGAGGGAGCAAAACAACATACTCTCGTGTTAGTCACTAGTCAAGTAGCATAAATGGCCAGGCCGTAATTTTACTGAACTGTATTTGGCTTCCTCCTGGCGCTGACAACGCTGATGCACGCGCGTTTTATTTTACATGGATTACATGGATGCACAGTGGATTAGGCCCCGCGCCGTGCTGGGGAGTTTGGATGTGCCTCCTGAAATTTTAAGAAATTCAAGGAACAAACGGGAGTGCTATAGACATGCTAGCTAGAGACATGTGACTGATACCACAGTGTTTATATCGTCGAGATGCGTCTCCCCAAATGCAACATGACCAACCTGGGTCACCAAATGACCTTGACCTGAGGTCATGTGTTTATCCTTGACCCGATCCAGGCACCATAAGGATGGTTACGATCGTCTTGACGAGGCAAACACAATGGTGTTAAAAGTATTGCCCTATCTTTATTAGGTAAAAAGTTATGCACGAACAACTTTTGAGAAGAAACCGCCAACATGACCTTTGGTTACCTCTGGGCTCTGGAGCAGACTGGTTATTGATTCAACTTTTTTTTGGAACGATTCAATCATGATTCATTTTGGAATCTGAATAATTCAACCACCGTTCGATTCACGGATACAATTTTCAGAATTGATTCCTTCCGATTCAAAGAATCAAAACAAATATTTTAATCGATTCACATTTGATTCAACATTTAAATATATGAGGTGAATTTATGTCAAATCAATCAAAATGGAAACATGCATATATATGCTCATTAGAACATTGTTATAGCATTATATTTCAGTATAAATGAATGTAGCCATTGAGACTGCATGTATTTGCACAATTTACCAGTGTAATTGAATCGTTAAGAATAGTTAAATCTTTTGATTCAATCAGCCTTGATTTGATGCGGGTTTTGATTCAATCACGATTCATGAATCAAAAGATTCGGTCGTGAATCAATTATATTTTGATTCAATGAATTTTGAATGAACGATTCCGATCGATTAAATCAGTTTCGAATCAATAACCAGTCTGCTCTGGAGCCTAAACTATCGACCTTATATAAAATTTGAGGACACCTAAGCGATAACTTTTTCAAGAGCTTTCGGTTGCGTTTCTCCGTTTGTTCCAAGCTATCCTAGTCCCCGATATATTTTGGGTGTTTCTGGAGCGAAATCCTAAACTTGGCAAATTTGGCCTTGAATGACCTCTGGTGACTTCAATATTGACCTGAGCGAAAATGTCACAAGCGTAGGAGCAAGGGGGCCGAGAGGCCATGGCCGCCCCACTTTTCGGCTATTTTTTGTTAAAATATTTGGCTAAATTATCCAGATATACCCAGCAAAAAAATGTTTTCTTCTCGAAAGCAATATATTTCTATAACATAGACACGCATGTTCAGTTTTGATTGCGAAAGTGGCGCAAAATTCGAAAATGGCGCATGTTGTTATGATATTGTGTGATTCGGGGGAGCAATCTGGCAAAGTGGCGAGACGTTTGCTTTCTGTGCCCGGGACCGGGGTTGAAATCCCTCGGCAGGCCTCTGAACATTCGTCCCGGCCCCTATATCCCTCGGAACAGGGTGAGAGTTCCAGTTAGCGCTTTGGTCGCAGGAGGATATGGTGCTTGGTCCACTACATTGTGTGCTTCGAAAGAAGAATAGAAGTGAGCTGTAAAAAGCTCTTAGAATTTCTTACACAACTAGGATAATATTGTCAGTGGCGAAGGGTTCGCTCGCTGGTCCAGTAACGCTGCTTTTATCACATGCTTACATATGAAGCTTGTCGACACAGCGCTACGTTTTTTGACACAACGCTGAATGACAGGACAAAACATCTAATATATTCATCAGGAGAGTCCTTACAACCAGTAAGTGTCTATGCAGTAAGTGATTTATCGACATGGCCTTCAAAACTGCTATCTCAGCGCTAACAATCCCATTATGAAGTGATTGGTTTCCTTTAAACACCGTAGTGACACCCCTGCAAAAAAATAACGTCCTATCCCCCCCCCTCCCGTTCAAAAGGTTCGATGTCATGGTGTGTCCGTGCAAGTTTTGAAACCGTGGCGACACCACTGTCTCCAACCCGCTCAAAACCTCAAATCTGGGGCACCCTTGACTGTGCAAATAATATATTTTAGCACCATCCGCGGCACTTTAAATGATATAAAGGGTACGACTGATATTGCAAATACCTATAGCCAACGTTGTCAATTAAAAACAAATGCTGAAATAGGGGCACCCTCAAAATATAGTGGACCAAATCCGTTGAGTTTTCAGATTTGGGTATAGGTAGGGATACCGCTGCAATTGATGACTCCCCCCGCCCCCTTGAAGATTATCTGGATCCGCCCCTGCACAGTATAAATGTTTCGTTGGCATCCAGGTTTATGAATTTGGTCAAATATGAAATAAAGTGGATGTAGGCCACGAGGCGACATAAAATATCGACATTGACTTGCATGAGTTTCTCAGCAGCCAGTTCTGACGAATGGAACTGCAGAGCAGAAAAATCACTGGAAATAGTGCCTAGTGTGCAAAATGGCGTCAGAATACTCAGCGTGACAATTTCACGATGGCTTTGAAGTTTAAGTGGATTATTAATGACTGTTAGGCTTCTCAGTATCCCAGTGCAGTTCCCACATATACACGTATTCGGCATAGCAATGTTCGACACAACTCAACGAGGACTACGGTGGAAAGTTATGGGCACGTCTATGGCCGTGTTTTAGAGCTGTAAAACTAAGAACCACCGCGCCGACGCTGGGCCGGGTCTGATGCCGGCCATGAGACGGATGAATCTCTGATACGCCGGACCTTCGCCACGCTCGACCACGACACAAACGTATTTAACATGCAAGATTCAGTGCGTGTACCGTACGTTACTTACTCCTCGCCAGTGCAGGGGGGAGGGAGGGGGTGGATCCACCCCTCCCCCTCAGTTTTTCGAGAATAACTCGCGTAAATATTTCAACTGATCGCGATGAAACTTTCAGTACCCTACTTTTGAACAATTTGGCACATATTCTGAACATTTTGAACTTGTAGATGTAGGAACCCGTGACATATAACCTGTTTTTCAAGGTCATGTCAGGCGCAACTGGCGTCCCGTAGTATTGATCCTTGTACTTGTGCAATTTCCGAGTGTTTGTTGTTCAGGAGCATATGCACAGGTGTTTCCAGGTGACAGTTGTGGTTTACATTGAGATTGTGACCTTGATTGACCTTTTCAGAGGTCAACTGAGGTCACTGACCTCCGATGGCCTCATATTACTTGTTTGGCTTCTGGCAGTTTCTAGGACATTTTGTGACGCTGATTTCAAATATGGGATCCATTTTACATAATTATATGTTCCACTGGGGTCATGCACCCCCACAGGTCAACCGAGGTCACTGACTTCAAATGACCTGACATGACCGTTTTGGAACTTGGCAGTTTCTAGGACATTTTGTGACGCTGATTTCAAATTTGGCACCCATTTAGCATAATTGTATGCTCATTTACGATTCTAGCTCCATTAAATTCAATTTATACGCATTCACAATTTGGTTGACTTTTGGGTCATTGACATGACCTCTGAAGTCAGCTAATAATATATGACCTTCAAATCGGGTGTCAGTGGCTTCCCCTCGTGACAAGCAACACGCTCGTTTTTTAATCGAAGCTCTAGCTTAATTAGAGGCGAAACGCCAGGGGGTTGTACCCTCCTGCACGGTCACGCACTGATCGGACGCTGCACGGACGAGGGTTAAGTCATGACATGTTTGATTGGTGTACTATTCAACTATTCTTGTGCCGCTGCAGTTCATGGCAGAGCTTCCTGGAGCCCTATACTTATTGGCGTCGCCGGGTGTTTTAGGTTGGGGGGGTCAATTCTGTCTAGCAGGTGTTAACTACCTAATATTATTTTTGACATATATAAGGAGGTTATACGTCGGGGCGAACAGTGGCCTTCATCAACCTACCCCATTTCCCAACCCTAAAATTACCTCGGATCTGTATCGATATCAGGGGGTCCTCCGCCGGAGGTTGGGAGGAGGGGGCAAGTTGCCCGCTTGCCCCCCCCCCCCCCCCCGTGGCGACATATATGCTGGTGCTCCTAAATAATGTATTACCAGAGCTCTTGAACTTATGTATTTTGTTATGCTCTCAATCAGCAACTATTTATGCTCTCAATCAACTAATTTTGTCAAGTCGGATAAGCGGCGGTTACCCCCCCCCCCCTCCCCCCCCCCCCCACAGCCTGAGTCCATCTCTCAACCCGCCACCATTCTTCTATCTGACGTCTCCATTTCGACCGAGCTCCCCACACGGCACCAGCACCAGCACACTCTCCTCTCATTTCACCGCACCAGCACCAGCCCACTCTCCTCTCATTTCACCACACCGCACCAGCCCACTCTCCTCTCATTTCACCACACCCCACCAGCCCACTCTCCTCTCATTTCACCACACCGCACCAGCCCATTCTCCTCTCATTTCACCACACCGCACCAGCCCACTCTCCTCTCATTTCACTACACCGCACCAGCCCACTCTCCTCTCATTTCACCACACCGCACCAGCCCACTCTCCTCTCATTTCACCACACCGCACCAGCCCACTCTCCTCTCATTTCACCACACCGCACCAGCCCACTCTCCTCTCATTCCACCACACCGCACCAGCCCACTCTCCTCTCATTTCGGCACACCGCACCAGCCCACTCTCCTCTCATTTCACCACACCGCACCAGCCCACTCTCCTCTCATTTCACCACACCGCACCAGCCCACTCTCCTCTCATTTCACCACACCGCACCAGCCCACTCTCCTCTCATTTCACCACACCGCACCATCCCACTCTCCTCTCATTTCACCACACCGCACCAGCCCACTCTCCTCTCATTTCACCACACCGGACCAGCCCACTCTCCTCTCATTCCACCACACCGCACCAGCCCACTCTCCTCTCATTTCACCACACCGCACCAGCCCACTCTCCTCTCATTTCACCACACCGCACCAGCCCACTCTCCTCTCATTTCACCGCACCAGCACCAGCCCACTCTCCTCTCATTTCACCACACCGCACCAGCCCACTCTCCTCTCATTTCACCACACCGCACCAGCCCACTCTCCTCTCATTTCACCACACCGCACCAGCCCACTCTCCTCTCATTTCACCACACCGCACCAGCCCACCCTCCTCTCATTTCACCACACCGCACCAGCCCACTCTCTTCTCATTCCACCACACCGCACCAGCCCACTCTCCTCTCATTCCACCACACCGCACCAGCCCACTCTCCTCTCATTTCACCACACCGCACCAGCCCACTCTCCTCTCATTCCACCACACCGCACCAGCCCACTCTCCTCTCATTTCACCACACCGCACCAGCCCACTCTCCTCTCATTTCACCACACCGCACCAGCCCACTCTCCTCTCATTTCACCGCACCAGCACCAGCCCACTCTCCTCTCATTTCACCACACCGCACCAGCCCACTCTCCTCTCATTTCACCACCCCGCACCAGCCCACTCTCCTCTCATTTCACCACACCGCACCAGCCCACTCTCCTCTCATTTCACCACACCGCACCAGCCCACCCTCCTCTCATTTCACCACACCGCACCAGCCCACTCTCCTCTCATTCCACCACACCGCACCAGCCCACTCCCCTCTCATTCCACCACACCGCACCAGCCCACTCTCCTCTCATTCCACCACACCGCACCAGCCCACTCTCCTCTCATTTCACCGCACCAGCACCAGCCCACTCTCCTCTCATTCAACCACACCGCACCAGCCCACTCTCCTCTCATTTCACCACACCGCACCAGCCCACTCTCCTCTCATTTCACCACACCGCACCAGCCCACCCTCCTCTCA
The DNA here is from genome assembly GCA_036785665.1 of Chirona hameri. Lineage (NCBI taxonomy): Eukaryota > Metazoa > Arthropoda > Thecostraca > Balanomorpha > Balanidae > Chirona > Chirona hameri. Next base: position 42,095 of record JAXIVJ010007712.1, read on the forward strand.
TTTCACCACACCGCACCAGCCCACTCTCCTCTCAGTCCACCACACCGCACCAGCCCACTCTCCTCTCATTCCACCACACCGCAACAGCCCACTCTCCTCTCATTCCACCACACCGCACCAGCCCACTCTCCTCTCATTTCATAGCACCAGCACCAGCCCACTCTCCTCTCATTTCACCACACCGCACCAGCCCACCCTCCTCTCATTTCACCACACCGCACCAGCCCACTCTCCTCTCATTTCACCACACCGCACCAGCCCACTCTCCTCTCATTTCACCACACCGAACCAGCCCACTCCCCTCTCATTTCACCACACCGCACCAGCCCACTCTCCTCTCATTTCGGCACACCGCACCAGCCCACTCTCCTCTCATTTCACCGCACCAGCACTAGCCCACTCTCCTCTCATTTTACCGCACCAGCACCAGCCCACTCTCCTCTCATTTCACCACACCACACCAGCCCACTCTCCTCTCATCTCACCACACCGCACCAGCCCACTCTCCTCTCATTTCACCACACCGCACCAGCCCACTCTCCTCTCATTCCACCACACCGCACCAGCCCACTCTCCTCTCATTTCACCACACCGCACCAGCCCACTCTCCTCTCGTTTCACCACACCGCACCAGCCCACTCTCCTCTCATTCCACCACACCGCACCAGCCCACTCTCCTCTCATTTCACCACACCGCACCAGCCCACTCTCCTCTCATTTCACCACACCACACCAGCCCACTCTCCTCTCATTTCACCACACCGCACCAGCCCACTCTCCTCTCATTTCACCACACCGCACCAGCCCACTCTCCTCTCATTTCACCACACCGCACCAGCCCACTCTCCTCTCATTTCACCACACCGCACCAGCCCACTCTCCTCTCATTTCACCACACCGCACCAGCCCACTCTCCTCTCATTTCACCACACCGCACCAGCCCACTCTCCTCTCATTTCACCACACCGCACCAGCCCACTCTCCTCTCATTTCACCACACCGCACCAGCCCACTCTCCTCTCATTTCACCACACCGCACCAGCCCACTCTCCTCTCATTCCACCACGCCGCACCAGCCCACTCTCCTCTCATTTCACCACACCGCACCAGCCCACTCTCCTCTCATTTCACCACACCGCACCAGCCCACTCTCCTCTCATTCCACCACACCGCACCAGCCCACTCTCCTCTCATTTCACCACACCGCACCAGCCCACTCTCCTCTCATTTCACCACACCGCACCATCCCACTCTCCTCTCATTCCACCACACCGCACCAGCCCACTCTCCTCTCATTTCACCACACCGCACCAGCCCACTCTCCTCTCATTCCACCACACCCCACCATCCCACTCTCCTCTCATTTCACCACACCGCACCAGCCCACTCTCCTCTCATTCCACCACACCGCACCAGCCCACTCTCCTCTCATTTCACCACACCGCACCAGCCCACTCTCCACTCATTTCGGCACACCGCACCAGCCCACTCTCCTCTCATTTCACCACACCGCACCAGCCCACTCTCCTCTCATTTCACCACACCGCACCAGCCCACTCTCCTCTCATTTCACCACACCGCACCAGCCCACTCTCCTCTCATTTCGGCACACCGCACCAGCCCACTCTCCTCTCATTCCACCACACCGCACCAGCCCACTCTCCTCTCATTTCACCACACCGCACCAGCCCACTCTCCTCTCATTTCACCACACCGCACCAGCCCACTCTCCTCTCATTTCACCACACCGCACCAGCCCACTCTCCTCTCATTTCACCACACCGCACCAGCCCACTCTCCTCTCATTCCACTACACCGCACCAGCCCACTCTCCTCTCATTTCACCACACCGCACCAGCCCACTCTCTTCTCATTCCACCACACCGCACCAGCCCACTCTCCTCTCATTTCACCACACCGCACCAGCCCACTCTCCTCTCATTCCACCACACCGCACCAGCCCACTCTCCTCTCATTTCACCACACCGCACCAGCCCACTCTCCTCTCATTTTACCACACCGCACCAGCCCACTCTCCTCTCATTCTACCACACCGCACCAGCCCACTCTCCTCTCATTTCACCACACCGCACCAGCCCACTCTCCTCTCATTTCACCACACCGCACCAGCCCACTCTCCTCTCATTTCACCACACCGCACCAGCCCACTCTCCTCTCATTTCACCACACCGCCACACCGCACCAGCCCACTCTCCTCTCATTTCGGCACACCGCACCAGCCCACTCTCCTCTCATTTCGGCACACCGCCACCGTCGGCGGACGCGCGGCCCACCGGCCTGGCGTCGACGGATGCGGCTCGTTCCTGGTATTACCCCATATTACCCCGGCCGGCCGGAGCACCAGGTGTGTAATAACCTGGCCGGCCGTGTCCGGAGCCCATCAGCTGACGGCCCGCGCCGGGGAGGAGAGGGAGCCAGAGATGAAAACAGCGACGGAAATCTGCTGCGAGATAATGAAAAATTGTAGTCTCGTGATGTAAAAACAGCATGTCGAAGGCCCTCAGACCAACAATCAGGGTATCAAAGGCCCTCAGACCAACAATCCTCGAAAGCTTTCGATACTCAAAAATATGATTCTGCCTTCCTTAGAAGTAAGATACGTGTTGTGGCGAACGAAAGCAGCAAAAACCAACCTTTTACTGAACATTTAAGTCTTGTACGGGCTCTTGTAGCCAAAAGGTCATTCATTTTCCGTATTTAGCAAATGCCCGGCTACACAATTTTGAAGCAGCGTGAACAATACTATGTATTGGTGTAGCGATCAGTGAACAATAATATGTATTGGTGTAGCGATCAGTGAGCAATACTATTTATTGGTGTAGCGATCAAGTTACACATGTCCTTCGGCATGACACATCACTTCCGCCCTGGTCGTAAATCGACAAAGCGTAAATCGACACAGCGTAGTGTCCGTGACATAACGCATGTCCAAGTTACCAGCGTAGTGACGTGAGCATGTCCGAGTTACCAGCGTAACCCCGCGCCACATCACCAAATGACCTGTCAGTGGCACACCGAACCGGCTACGATCCCTGGAACAACTGATGGTACCGTGATGACCCCCGAATCACCCGATATGTAACCCACGTGCACCGCGGCATCCGACACCGAAATAGCCTGTCCCGCCCTGTCCCCTAAATCGCTGACCCAGCTGATCAGCGTGTTAAACAGCCTGCCGGCGGCTGCAGCTGGCGGCGACAGCTCCACTACTGCCCTCGTCAGTCAGCGCGTGGCTTTGGCAGCGCCGGTAATCCACCGGACATTGCTTCTCCATTGTTATAGGCTCGGCCCGGGGGTCGGTGAAGTGCTGGGAAGTTCTAATTCGGGGCAGATAGTCCAGGAGTCTGCTGGGTGCTGCTACGCCGCTGCTGTAGTTATTGTTTTGTTGCGGCTGTTATTATTGTTGTTGCAGTGGTTGCTATTGCCTATTGCTGCTGCTCCTGCTGCTCCTGCTGTTTTGTTGTTGTTGTTGTTGCTGCTGCTGCTGTTTTTATTATTGTTCTTCCTGCTGCTGCTGTTTTTATTGCTGTTCTTCCTGCTGCTGCTGCTGCTGCTGCTGCTTCTGCTGCTGCTGCTGCTGCTGCTGCTGCTGCTGCTGCTGCTGCTGCTGCTGCTGCTGTTTTTATTGTTGTTCTTGCTGTTGCTGTTGTTGCTGCTGTACCTGCTGCATCTGCTGCTGCAACTGCTCCAGCCTCTGTTCCAGCTGCTGCCGCTTCTGCTCATTCTGTTGCACCTGCTGCTGCTGCTGCTGCTGCTGCTGCTGCTGCTGCTGCTGCTGCTGCTGCTGACACTCCTTGAGACCGTTCACCGATGTATGTTGCGCCAGTGGCTCCACCAGCACCTCCCTCACCTGTAACAGATGGCGCAGCGGTCGGTGGTGCCGCATCAGGGCGGGGCAGCTATACACAGGGAACGGAACAGACGATCAGGACAGCTAGCAGACAGGCGAGCGGCCTCCGAAACAGCTTCCAAACACAGCTGTTGTTGACTGAGCTTCGGATGGAGATATATTGAATGATGAACTACTCAAAGGAAGTGAAGAATAAGTCACTGAAAAGCCTTTGCTCGCTTAGTCATGGAATCAAAATGTCCTGGGAGCAACTTCAAGACACTGTTTCCGCTCGGTGGTATTGCTTTTTAGCGTGGATGAAATACATGCTATGATTACCTAGCATTCTGAAGAGTAGGAGCACAAGTCAACGGGCACACTGAGGGATTGAAGGACTAACAAACCGCCAGACGAACGGGCCAGTATGCCTACTATCGGCCTGGCTCACAAAGTGCTAAGCACGTAGTACCTGAACGTTGTGAGATGTGTCCATCATGTACCGAACGTTGTGGAGTGTGCTTAGCACGTACCTGAACAATGTGTGGGCATGTATCGGAACGTTGTTCAGCACGTACCTGAACGTTGTGTGGTGTGCTTAGCACGTACCTGAACGTGGTGTGGTCTTCACATACATGTGCTATTATGTACTGACGTGGATGCCATAAAATCCATGTAATGGAGGATCCGAATACATTATCTGTATCTGTATATGTATCTGTGTGGTGTGCTCAACACGTACCTGAACGTTGTTTGGTGTGTTCAGTACGTATCTGAACATTGTTCAGCACGTACCTGAACGTGGTGTGGTGTGCTCAGCACGTACCTGAACGTGGTGTGTTGTGCTCAGCACGTACCTGGACGTGGTGTGGTGTGCTCAGCACGTACCTGAACGTGGTGTGGTGTGCTCAGCACGTACCTGAACGTGGTGTGGTGTGCTCAGCACGTACCTGAACGTTGTGTGGTGTGCTTAGCACGTACCTGAACATTGTGTGGTGTGCTCAGCACGTACCTGAACGTGGTGTGGTGTGCTCAGCACGTACCTGAACGTGGTGTGGTGTGCTCAGCACGTACCTGAACGTGGTGTGGTGTGCTCAGCACATACCTGAACGTGGCGTGGTGTGCTCAGCACGTACCTGCACGTGGTGTGGTGTGCTCAGCACGTACCTGAACGTGGTGTGATGTGCTCAGCACGTACCTGAACGTGGTGTGGTGTGCTCAGCACGTACCGGACCGTCTCCGCCACGTCGGTCGGAGTTATGGCCTTACTCTCGATGCGTTCGGTCAGCTGTTTCTGCTTGTCGGCAAACATTCGGCGGAAGAAAGAAGAACTGACCGTGCCGGGACAGATTTGCTGCCGGGAAGAACAGCCGCTTCATATACTAGTCGCCCAGACTAGTTTAACAGCCGCTTCATATACTAGTCACCCAGACCAGTCACCCAACAACATCATTTTTGACACATGCTTAACACGTTAACACGATCAAATATGAAATATCCATGTTGGTTTAAACGAACAAAGCCAGCGAGATAAAAAACTACTCTTACACGGCCCTCCTCTCAACTCGTCTGAATCAAGTCGGCTCATACGTGATGCAGAGCCCAATAAAGCGTTGTCTCCAACGAAGCATCGTATTACTGTCACTCCACTCACCGAGACCCGCACACGAGCCGACTCCAGAGCCGCCACCTCCTGCCGGAGACCTTCGGTGAGCGCGTTCAGCGCAAACTTGGTGGCCGAGTAGAAATGGAACGCGAACGGCGTCAGCACCATGGTCTTCCCGAGCACGCTGTTGATGTTGATGATCTGCCCCTGCGTTCCGGGCCGGCACGTCATGCTCCGGACGGCCAGCTGAGCGCAGTGCGCTGCTGCCAACACGTTCACGTCCAGCATGGCTCGCCAGTGGCTGACCGGAGCGGACAGCAGCGGCTCCTCGAAACTCAGGCCGGCGTTGTTGACGCAGATGTCGACGCCGCCGAACTGGTCCTCGATGGTGCGGAACATGGCCTCGATCTGGTCCGACTGGGTCAGGTCACAGCGGATGGGCGTGACGGAGCCGGCACAGCCGCTCAGCTCGGCGGCCAGCGCCTGAAAGTCGCCAGATCGGTAACGTTCAGTGTGAGTGAAATCGTCGTTATAAGTTGCAGTCACCATATTGTCACCAGGCAACCGCGAAACCGTCAGATAGGTACCGCTCAGAAGAGTCATTTGTAAAGCAGGTAGAAATTATAACCACGCCTACATTTGATGTCAAATGGTACAATAGAAGTGCTGTCCGCTTGCTACCTACCGCAACGAGAGGCCTATTCTAACTTGATGGTGCTCACTTCGCTGCTCGGCTACGCTGGCTATGGTGTGTGGTAAAACTAGACTTCTGACCATGCTATGATATCGTGATAGACAGTCGTTCTTCAGCTAATCAACATGTCTGAGAGAGCCATGTTAACCCTCCCCCGGGTAGGGGGTGGATGCCACCCCCCTCGGTTTTTCTAAAATAACTCACGTAGTTTCCGACCGATTTCGATGCAACTTTCAGTACCCTACTTTTGAAGAAAAAAAAACACGTACTCCGAAACTTTGAATTTTAACCCACATGACCCGTGACCTATGACCTGTTTATCAAGGTCATGTCAGGCGCAACTGGCGTCCCGCAGTATCGATGCTAGTAACTTGTGCAGTTTTTGAGTGTTTGTTGTTCAGGAGCATATTCACAGGTGTTTCAAGGTGACAGTTGTGGTTTACACTGAGATTGTGACCTCGATTAATCTTTTCAGAGGTCAACTGAGGTCATTGACCTCCGATGACCTCAGATTACTTTCTTGGTCTTCTGACGGTTTCTAGGACATTTTGTGGCGCTGATTTCAAATTTGGGATCCATTTGACATAATTATATGTTTCACTGGGGTCATGTGCTTCCACAGGTCAACCGAGGCCACTGACCTCAGATGACCTGACATGACCTTTTTGGAATTTTGCTGTTTTTAGGACATTTTGTGACGCTTATTACGAATTTGGCACTCATTAAGCATTGTAATATGCTCATCCACGATTCTAGCTCGATACAATTCAATTTATCCGCATTTACAATTTTGATGACTTTTGGGTCATTGACATGACCTCAGAGGTCACCTAATGACCTACGACCTTAAAATCGGATATCAGCGGTTTTCTCTCGTCACAAGCAACACGCTCGTCTTTGCCGCGAAGCTCTAGCTCGATTAGGCACGAAACGCTAAGGGGGTCATACCCCCCCCCCCCCCCCCACACACTCGAACACGTAGTGATATTCCCTACCCGGGCGAGGGTTAATTGAGTTTGGCAGTAGACGACGTTTCCAAAAATAGCCAATGTGTGGCCCACAGGGTATCGTCTTCTTGGTGTGATGGACTAGAGCGCCGTCTTGTTTAAAACAAGATACAGACATGTCCGGCAGGAGTTTGGAATCGGTTGACAGGCGATTCCCCTTCTTCGCAGTATTGCTTGTGTTCTGTCCATTTTCAGCACTTCCTTGGCATAGTAGTCGTCAGTGGCTGTCTGGCCGCGGGACACGATATGAGAGGCCCCTGTGGCCTGTGGCTTGTCATGCCACAGACGAGAAATTTGAGACGCGGAATTTCTCGTTTGATCGTGTCTTATTTTTTACCGTGCTTGCAATGTCCAAGTCTATTTAACTAACGTTCCATCCTGACATGTTTTGTTCATGTGAGCACGTTAACCCTATTACTGTCGGGCTAAAAAGGATACAAAACTGTCGGGGGGCCTATTCTCCCCCCTCCCCCACCCCGTACCTCGGAACCCGCTGCACCGATTCACTCCGCGGAAAGCGGCATTCAATTCCTTGCAGCTTGAACTACATTCCTATATTCACAAATATGCAAAATTTTGCCATGGCGGATACAGGTAGCAAAAAATGGGGGGGAGGGCATGCATGTTTTAGATTATTTGCCCTGGGACGTTGTTTGAACGTAATTTTTGTATTTCGCCACCTAATTGTATTCTCTAACATATAATCCTTTTAAAGGGTTGGGAAATTAACCCAAGGGTGTCCCCAGCCACCAGGCAATTCAAAAGAGGGTATCTAAAAATGTCACTATAATATGTTTGCCGATTTGATTGTTGTTTTGGCTGCTTATGTATGCATGCAAAATTAATTATCATGCAACTGAGAGACCGTTTCCTATTCAGCACGTGTTACACATATTTTACCAATAAATGCATGCGTTTATGGATCGTAATGCTGAAGCCAATGGGAAAAACACCGGAAGTGATAATGAACTCTACAGGATCCAATAACACTTTTGTTATGGGATCATACCATATTTGGACATGAATGATTGGATTATTGGATCGGGCGAACAGTTGCATGATACAATATTGAATGGACTCGCACCTGAAATATTTCTTATTGGACTCGCCTTCGGCTGGTCCACTAATAACTATTTTTTGCAGGCGCTCTTCCATTAAAGTATATTACCAGTAAGGCGCCGTAGCTGGCGATGAACGAGCGAGCGCGAAGGAAATGTATGGGGAATTTCAACTCGATCGGGCAAGTAGTTTCTGAGATTCAAAAATGGGTGCGCACGTGCGCACGTGCAGAGGCACCCACCTTTGACTTGTGGGAAAGTGGGGGCTGATAGGTCCCTAACCAGACACCAAATTTGAACACAATCTGCTCAGCCGTTCCAGAGATATAAAATAGGGATGTGCACGTGCGCACGTGCAAAGCCACCCCACCCCTGACGTGTGGAAAGGCGGCGGCTGAGAGGTCCCTAACCACACACCAAATTTGAACACAATCGGTCCAGCCATTCCTGAGGTACAGAATAGGGGTGTGCACGTGCGCACATGCAGAGGAACCCACCCCTGACTTGTGGGAAACTGGCGGATGAGAGATCCCCAACCACATACCAAATTTGAGCACAATCGGCTCAGCCGTTCCTGAGATATAGAATAGGGGTGTGCACGTGCGCACGTGCAGAGTCACCCCACCCCTGAGTTGTGTGAAAGTGGTGGCTGAGGGGTCCCTAACCACACACGAAATGTGCACATAATCTGCCCAGCCGTTGCGGAGTTATTGGCGAGAACATACTTTTCACTACCCCTCACGCGGCACGCGCCACACGCAGTGGTAGTCACCCACATGAGTCGGCACTGGTCTCAAACAGGGTAGGTTAGATGGGGCTGCTCAGCAAATAAGTCCGTTTGTCAATCGGACGTACGGTTGCAGAGATATGAGTTTCTCAAAAACGTCGCCACGAGCCGGGTCGGGCCGCTCATAATCAGATTTTCCCATACACCACGGAAGGGCGAGCGAGCGCGCGCTCGTAATCATGCAACTGAGAGACCGTTTCCTATTTAGCACGTGTTACACAGATTTTACCAACTAGTAAAGCGCCTTTTTGGGCGATGACCGAGCGGGCGCGCACTGGTGAAGCTAAAACAGGTTTGAAATATGAAACGGTACGAGAGCACACGTGGTAGTAACACATAATCCTGTTAGTCCTTTAAGTCCCCCATAAAAATTGCCAGGCTTCCGTGCATGCCAACATACAAATTAAGTTTCATTAAATTGTACATTATCTCCTTTTTCTCGAATCCGCCGAAAGGGAGTACGTTCTGAGCGCTGCATGCTTCAGCGTATAAAAAAGAAATGCTTAGATAAATCAAGCGATTTTTTAGCAAGAATGATTTTTGTTCATTTCGACGTCTGCGGGTGCCACGTGCTGTGGTACCACCCCTATCAGAACGCACCATAACAAAATCAAAATGTATTTGATGGTCCTATCCAATAGTGAAAACCCGATCTCAATCGGAGCAGTGGTTGCAAAGTTATTAGCTTCCGAAAAGCGTATGTATGGCCGTGTCGGGTCGGGTCGGGTTGGGTCAAATGTACATTTGTCTGGTAAGTTGACGAGAACCCTCACGGGCGCTTCGCGCCCGGTCAGTAATAAATGCATGCGTTTATGGATCGTAATTCTGAAGCCAATGGGGAAAACACCAGAAGTTATAATGGATTCTACAGGATCCAATAACACTTTTGTTATTGGATCATACCATATTTGGTAATGCAATATTGGATTATTGGGTCAAGCGAACAGTTGCATGATAAAATATTGAATGGACTCGTGCCTGCAAAAATGTCTTATTGATTTCGCCTTCGGCTCGTACAATAGCATTTTTTTTCAGGCGCTCGTCCATGAATATATTTTAATGGACCAGCGCCTGAAAAGATGTGTTATTGGACGAGCCGAAGGTGAGTTCAATAAGAATAATAATAATAAGAAAAAATAATCAGAACAAATAATAAGAACAAATAATAAGAACAATAGGAATTGATATACGTTAATGGACGAGCGCCTGCAAAAAAAAGACATGTTATTGGACGAGCCGAAGGCGAGTTCAATAAGAAATATTGCAGGCGCGAGTCCATTAAATATGTTACAATGCAACTGTTCGCCCGATCCAATAATCCAATAATTCATGACCAAATATGGTATGATCCAATAACAAAAGTGTTATTTGATCCTGTAGTCCATTACCACTTCCGGTGTTTTTCCCATTGGCTTCAGCATTACGATCCATAAACACATGCATTTATTGGTAAAATATGTGTAACACGTGCTGAATAGGAAACGGTCTCTCAGTTGCATGATGAAGTATAATAGTTAATGGCAGTTCTGTATTTGTGCAGTGACGTGCTCAGGAAGGGAAGGAGAGGGGAATTCAGGAAGCTCTGGTTGCTCGCTGAACAAGCTTTTTGACGCGTCGCCTTGCTGGATAAAAGGTGTTTGCATGTTATTCTTTGACCTAGGGACAAGCTAGTGTGATCGGTTTTCCTATTTGACTGGTTGCTGGAGATACCACTGCTGTTTGGATAAATTGGCGCTCTCATATAAGAAGGGAACTGGGTGCTAATACAACACCCAGCTACTGGTTACTGGTGATAACTTCAGTATAACCTGCCTGTTGTGTCCAATGCGCATGTTCTTGGCATGTCCGAGTATGCATTTTCATGCGCGTACCCAGGAAATCAGTTTGGGGATACACTTCTCCCATCAACGTGTATATGTCTTATCTAAACTAGCTGAGATCTGTCAGCTGTTCGAGCCGTAGAATCGAGCCGACCCGTGCAGCATTGGGCCATGCGCTTGTCTCCCACCCCTGGGACCGCCTATGTCGTGTAGTATTGGGCCACGCGCTTGTCTCCCACCCCTGGGACCGCCTATGTCGTGTAGTATTGGGCCACGCGCTTGTCTCCCACCCCTGGGACCGCCTATGTCGTGTAGTATTGGGCCACGCGCTTGTCTCCCACCCCTGGGACCGCCTATGTCGTGTAGTATTGGGCCACGCGCTTGTCTCCCACCCCTGGGACCGCCTATGTCGTGTAGTATTGGGCCACGCGCTTGTCTCACACCCCTGGGACCGCCTATGTCGTGTAGTATTGGGCCACACGCTTGTCTCCCACCCCTGGGACCGCCTGTGTCGTGTAGTATTGGGCCACGCGCTTGTCTCCCACCCCTGGGACCGCCTATGTCGTGTAGTATTGGGCCACGCGCTTGTCTCCCACCCCTGGGACCGCCTATGTCGTGTAGTATTGGGCCACGCGCTTGTCTCCCACCCCTGGGACCGCCTATGTCGTGTAGTATTGGGCCACGCGCTTGTCTCCCACCCCTGGGACCGCCTATGTCGTGTAGTATTGGGCCACGCGCTTGTCTCACACCCCTGGGACCGCCTATGCCGTGTAGTATTGGGCCACGCGCTTGTCTCCCACCCCTGGGACCGCCTATGTCGTGTAGTATTGGGCCACACGCTTGTCTCCCACCCCTGGGACCGCCTATGTCGTGTAGTATTGGGCCATGCGCTTGTCTCCCACCCCTGGGACCGCCTATGTCGTGTAGTATTGGGCCACGCGCTTGTCTCCCACCCCTGGGACCGCCTATGCCGTGTAGTATTGGGCCACGCGCTTGTCTCCCACCCCTGGGACCGCCTATGCCGTGCAGTATTGGGCCACGCGCTTGTCTCCCACCCCTGGGACCGCCTATGTCGTGTAGTATTGGGCCACGCGCTTGTCTCCCACCCCTGTGACCGCCTATGCCGTGTAGTATTGGGCCACGCGCTTGTCTCCCACCCCTGGGACCGCCTATGCCCCGAAATAGAATTGAGATACATGCAGATGATATGGCATGAGATTATCCACTGCAAAATAACGTTCTGGGGCACTAAACACAATGTGTGTACGGAGTCAAACAATTCCCCAAAATCCGTTCCTGGAGTCGCCCTTGGGCAACCCCCCAAAAAAAATGTAGAACGTATGCAAGGCATTGATGAAACAGGTCATCAAGTTTCAAGTTGATGTCTTTTGCTATGTAGTTACACGTCGTGGGTCCTCAATTCCCCCTAATGTCATCCCTGTAGCCGCTCGTAACATTGGGCCATGCGCTTGCGTCCCACTCCTGGGACTGCCAATGCCACAAAATACAATTATGATTCATGCAGATGATATTCCACGAGATAACCCACTGCAAAATAACGTTTAAACACAATGTGTGTCTACGGAGTCAAACACATACCCCCCAAATCTGTTCCTGGAGTCGCCTGCGGGCAACCAAAAAATGGGAGGGGGAACGCACAAAGCGTGCAAAGGATAGCTAAGAAGATTAACTGAGTTTTAAATTCCTATCTGTCAGATTTCCATGTAATGCCAGTGACCCCAAATGCCTCCCAAATGCCGCCCCTGGAGGCGCCCATGCGCAATCCCCCAAAAAATGAAGAAATATTCATCATGTCGTCAAAGAGCAGCAGGAAAATGCGTGAAGTCGTAAGCTCGTATCTGCAACGGTTAGAGAAAGGGAATTGATTCCCTTTGAAAGCCGAGACACGCTGAAAACCAAAACATGCCCCCCCCCCAAAAAAAAACACGCTTGAAGCCGCCCCAGGTAAGCTAAAAAATAAAATGAACACTGTGCTAAAATAAAATGAAATAAAATGATGAATGAAATGAACACAGTTAAGACACCATGCCCAATGAATATTTAGGAAAAGTCAAAAAGTTTGATGGCCGTATCTTTACTCGTTTGGGGGCAGGAGCGGAAAACCTTATGGGGGTCATTTTAGCCCCCCCCCCCCCCCCGACACTAATAGGGTTAATACCAAAAACACGCGCATACACATAGTGAGCGTCTACTCACAGTTAAGACACCGGACGGCACAATAGGGAACATACCTGGATCGCCTCGACGTTTCTGGCACAGCCGACCACCCGGACACCATGTTCGGCCAGGTCGCGGCAGATAGCGGCACCGATGCCGGAGCTGGCTCCCGTTACCAGGGCAACGCGTCCCTGCCAGCGCTCCATCCTGAGGAAGGCAGCAGATGTCCGACCTGACCTGACCTGACCTGACCTGACCTGACCTGACCTGACCTGACCTGACCTGACCTGACCTGACCTGACCTGACATCACCTGACCTCGCCTGACCTGACCTGACCTGACGTGACCTCACCTGAGCTAACCTGACCTGACCTGACCTGATCTGACCTGATCTAACCTGACCTGACTTGACCTGACCTGACCTCACCTGATCTGACCTGACCTCACCTCACCTCACCTGACCTCGCCTGACCTGACCTCAGCTGACCTCGCCTGACCTGACCTGCCCTGACCTGACCTGACCTGACCTGACCTCACCTCACCTGACCTCGCCTGACCTGACCTGACCTGACCTCACCTGACCTGACCTGACCTCAACTGACCTGACCTGGCCTGACCTGACCTGATCTGACCTGACCTGACCTGACCTGACCTGACCTGACCTCACCTGACCTCGCCTGACCTGACCTGACCTGACCTGACCTCACCTGACCTGATCTAACCTGACCTGACCTGACCTCACCTGACCTCACCTGACCTCACCTGACCTGACCTGACCTCACCTCACCTCACCTGACCTCGCCTGACCTCGCCTGACCTGACCTGACCTGACCTGACCTGACCTGACCTGACATGACCTCACCTCACCTGACCTCGCCTGACCTGACCTGACCTGACCTGACCTGACCTGACCTGACCTGACCTGACCTGACCTGACCTGACATGGCCTGACCTGACCTGACCTGACCTGACCTGACTTGACCTGACCTGACCTGACCTGACCTGACCTGACCTGACCTGACCTGACCTGACCTGACCTGACCTGACCTGACCTGACCTGACCTGACCTGATCTAACACTCCACCCCGAACACTGAACAGACATCCTGCGCACACAATGAGTGCACTACGCAGGACACTATACACAACAGCGGCACAACGACAGGGTTCAACATTTGGCACCGTCGGAAATGTTAATGATAATGCTGATGTTTGTGTGGGTGCTATGCAGGGGCGGCGGATTGCGGGGGGGGGGGCAGGGCACCCAAAATGCCCCAGTCAAAATTCTGGGGGCAAAAGGGTCATTTTACCCCCAGATTTTAGCCGACTCATTATCTCACGTTTTTAGCTGTGTTACGTACTTTTTCCGATTTCGTCTTAACCAATCATAGACCTTATGCAATCATTTTCACGTATGATCTGGCGATGAATAAACATCCATTTCTAATGATCAGTGAATCACTGTCCAGATGTGTGTCATTAATTTATATATCTAGAGGCGATTATCGCTTGATTTGCTTAGCGAAAATCGACATTGACCAGCGGCAGGGTCTGCACTGTTCAATGTCTGTCGCAAACAAAACTGGAATGTTTATTAAACCTTCGACTTCATCTATGGAGTGTTCAATAAATGGAAAAATATTATGTATGCACCCATTTTAACTCCCACCTTTTATCCTCTCCGACATCCAATGTACGTACTGGATCTCTTAGTGTAGTGGCACCATTTGGAAATTAGGGGTCTATCGAAAAATGATTGAAAAATTCGCTGTTTTTTCTATCATGTCATCTACAGGTGTGACAGATTCGGGGTGGGGGCGGAGTTGGCCTCTGGCAAAAAGAAGAGGGTAAAACCATATTTTTCCCCTCCATCTGGCGGGCCTTATAATGGTAAAAATAATGGCCGAATTTGTCGATGTAAAATGAAGTATTCGGCCAGCTTTGGGGTAGTAGGTATCTATAAATCACAGCGAAAAAAAAATAGCGCCTGCGGTGCAAAATAAATCAGTGGGAACAATACTGAAGACCCATATTGCAATATGTGTATAGCAAATAGTACAATTTACAAATATTCCTTGTCATGAACTTGTATGTCGGCACACTTCTCTGCTCAACCGCACATTTTTTTAGAATGAACTCGGCAAATTGCCCTACAGCCCCTGCCTTCCCACTAGAGCCCTTCATGGGACACATTTTCAGCCCCATTCCGTTACAGCCCATTCAGCCAGACCCAAACCCGTTCCAATCCGAATTGATAATTGATGGGGCTCCCATTCCCACCCGTTTCAGCATATTTCACTTTTTGTGGTGCTAAAAAGTTGTATGGTCTGTCCCAAACCCGTTCCAACCCGTTACATTGCCAAAAATTGCCCCATACCCACCCATTTCCATCCCGTTCCCACTTCCCATTCCCATACGGGATTCCCATTCTATGAAGGGCTCTACTCCCTACCCTAATACCGCGGACCGGCGCAAGAGGGGCAGGGAGGACAGATGACCTCCCCAATCTAGAGTTTTAAAAAATATATATAAATTGTGTCCGAATGTTTTAATGGGATGGATTTCCGAGATCAGGACCCACGCTAAGCTAAGCTTGTTGCGCGGGCCCTGACCTCACAATCCGATCGCGCAATTCCAATAATTGACAGAATTTAGGGGCGAAGTTCATCGTCCCCAACGACTGTTCGTCGTCCCCATCGTCCCTCCAGCTCGCTGGCTTGTGGGCAAACATATATAATTTTGGTCTCTTTTTCGGAAGGCCGCCTTATTATGATGTCATAGATGAAATCATAATAGGGAGCCCTTCCGAAAAATGAATAAAAAAAAACAGCGAGACAATATGTAAGGGCCCTATCAGGGATTGGAAGGGCCCTCCGAGACCGACATATGCCACTATGGCCCAGGAAGGGCCTGAAAGAAAACCAGCCACTTTCATAATGGGATTTTTAACTGATATTGCAGTTTCTAAGGCCATGTCGAGAAATCACTTACAGCAAACCATAGGCGTGGGAACAGGGGGGGGGGGCATGGCCCCCTCACTTTTGGCCAAATGTTTTACTAAAATATTTGCTTTGGCTTGTTAAAGAAGAAAAAAGTGCAAAAGGTTCGCCAGGACGACTGACGAGAAGATCCCAAATCTGCAAAGAAAGTGTTGGGTTTCTCTGAAGACGAGATCAAAGTTTCACTGTCTCCCTCCCCCACGCACACTTTTCGTGACGTTCCTACATCCCTGCAGCATATTCTGTTTGGTTGTAAAGTTTCTCCTGCCGAATATAATTGATGTTTTGTCCTGTCATTCCGCGCTGCGTCGAAAAATTCAGCGTTATGTCAAAAAGCTTCATATGGAAGCATATGTTAAAAGCAGCGTTACTGGACCAGCGAACGAACACTTCCCCATGGACGATATTATGCTAGTTGTGCTAGCAACGATGAGAAAATCATTGCATTTGCACTTATTAATTTAATCAATAATAATTTTATCATAAGTTCCGAGCCTTTACAGTTAAATTATTTTCTTCTTTCGAAGCACACGATGTCATAACAATATGCGTACTTTCTAAATGTGTGCCACTTTTCGGAATATAAACTAAATGTGCGAGTCTGTATTTATGCAATATATTGCTTTAAAAAAGGACATTTTGATAATTTAGCCAAACCAATGCCATATTCAACGTTTTAACCCTCGCCCGTGCGGCGTCCGATCAGTGCGTGACCGTGCAGTGGGGAGGTGGGGGGGGGGGGGGACAACCCCCTAGTGTTTCGCCCCTAATTGGGCTAGAGCTTCGATTATAAAACGAGCGTGTTTTTTGTCACAAGAGGAAGCCATTGATACACGCTTTGAAGGTCCTACGTCATTAGGTGACCTGTGAGATCATGTCAATGACCCAACATTCAGCCAAATTGTAAATGCATATAAATTGAATTTAATCGAGCTAAAATCGCGAATGAGCATATAATTATGCCAAATGGGTGCCAAATTTGAAATCAGCGTCACAAAATGTGCTAGAAACTGCCAAATTCCGAAAAGGTCATGTCAGGTCATTTGAGGTAAGTGACCTCGGTTGACATGCGGGGGCGCATGACCCCAGTGGAACATATAAATATGTAAAATGGATCCCATATTTGAAATCAGCGTCACAAAATGTCCTAGAAACTGCCAGAAGCCAAAAAGTAATTTTAGGTCATGGGAGGTCAGTGACCTCCTGACCTCTGGTG